>JABUQX010076827.1:0-17500 GCA_015478945.1 Trachelipus rathkii | reverse complement strand
ATATTACAGCAGTATATATAAAGGAAGATATATAAAGAGAAGTCTATATATATATATATATATATATATATATATATATATATATTAGGTATATACTGGAACCGCCAGAATTTTTTGTTCCGGCCGGAACCGAACTTTCCGGAACCTTGGAAAAGTTCCAGCCGGAACTTTTCGACTTCAGCCACACCTTACATATTCTACTTAAAACTGGTCTGATTAACAAGTGGAGTCTCTCTAGAAGTATCAGGCATCTTGTCATATCCATACTGTGAGCTCTTAGTTCTGTAAGACAAAATTTGGATAAGCGGATCAATAAATTTATTAATTAAAAAAGGAATATACTATATAAAGTTCTACATGTCTTCAAAGTTTAAAAAGTTTTTTTCAGAAGCGGGTAACGTGTTTGAGGATAAGAGATAACGTTTAACTCCACAACATGGAGAGTAATTTATTTTCCTACACCACAACATTTCAAAATTCAAATAAGTTAATTTTAAGTAAGAAAATTATAGAATCTTGTTTTAAAAATTTTAAATTTTTTTGCTTAAACAGTATAGTTATTATTTTGTTTTGTAGTAGTTTCTATTTTAAAGTTAATTTCTTTTAATAATAATAATAATAATAATAATAATAATAATAATAATAATAACACACACACACACACACACACACACAGACAGACAGACCTACGGTCCAGATTCTGAGAGCAGGAGTAGCACAAAAAAGATCAAATATTTAAATCATCTGATTTTTTTTTACTTATTTTTTTTTAATCCACTTTTTTTCTAAATTAATAATTCTAGCTATTACCTAATTAATGATAAGTATATTTCATCTACATAATCATAAGTAAATTCATCAATGTTGTTTCAAGTCATTTTTAATAAAGAAATAAATAAAATTAGAGTACTCAGATATTATACAGTATATATATATATATATATATATATATATATATATATATATATATATATATATATATATATATATATATATATATATATATATATATATATATATATATATATATATATATATATATATATATATATAGTGGCGCACATAAAACCGGCCCCATCTACGAAAAAATGATTATCAATAAAATATTTACCTAATTTAGCTACGCACCGTACACGACGGCTATCACAACAATGTGGAGTATCATGCAGATCATGTCAACGCATCCTTCATGGCTTAAAAATGAAACCCTACCGTGTGAGTGTTGTTCATGAAATAAAAGAAGTGGATAAGTGTAAGCGTAAAACTTACTGTAATTGGTTGCTAGAGAATGTTGATCCGTTTCTCTTCTTTTCAACGGATGAAGCTTGGTTTCATCTGTCGGGTTACGTTAATTCCCAAAACTGTCGACACTGGGCTACAGAGAACCCACATGAGTCCCTGCAAATGCCATTACACGATTTAAAAATTGGTGTTTGGTGTGCTCTTTCTGGTAACAGAATAATCGGTCCAATATTCTTCAATAAAACTGAATACCAATGTTTACCTACAGGTCTATAGTGATTTCTCTGCACAGTTAACTCCAAACGAAAAGCGTTATTGCCTATTTCCAGCAAGATGAGGCGACCTGTCATACGTCGAATCTGTCATTGACTACCATACATACCGTTTTTACAGAGGAAAGGACCATCAGCAAGGGTTTGTGGCCTCCCCGGTCTCCCGACCTCTCACCATATGACTATTTCCTGTGGGGATTTCTAAAATCTAGAGTCTACCACAACAATCCTAGAACAATTTACACATTGAAAAACAACATACGTCAAGAGATTTCCAACATCCCACAACGTGTATTGAGAAATGTTTTCCACACCATACTTAAACGTGCAGAACTTTGCTTTGTTCTTGACGGAGAACATTTCGGACATAGACTTTAAATCTCCTGCTCTGTTAATTAAACCGTAGGTAAAGGTGTCCTTATTGTCCTATTACTATACTACTATTTGGATTAGACCTGACGTACGTACGTAGGTCGTTAGATTTATTATTGATATTCCTTTTTTCGTAGATTGGGCCGGTTTTACGCGCGCCTCTCTCTCTCTCTCTCTCTCTCTATATATATATATATATATATATATATATATATATATTAAATATATATATATATATATATATATATATATATATATATATATATATATATATATATATATATATATATAATTTAAATCTTAAACTAAATAATTATTTTTACTAAACTTATATTATTAATTAGAAAATAATTAGTATTATTAACTAATTTCATAAAATAATAATTAAAAGCAATTGTGTTTTAAAAATTTTTTAAAATAAAAACATCTCAAAAATAGTATATCACCAACCCTGTTCTAGAGCATGCAGCTTCACTGGTCTTGGTGTGAAATATTGTTTCATATTTAAAGTTTTCTAAACTATAGAGTCGAGGTCATTTTATCATGATATTTGTTCACATATATTAATTTTCTATATTATTTTTTATGCGCATAATCATAACTGAGTAAATAACAAATCAATTTTTATTAAGAAAGACATTTGAAAAGTAGAAAGTTCCGGTAAGTTCCGGCCGGGAACCAAGTGAGTTCCGGCCGGAACCGGAACTTCCAAAATCGAGGTTCCGGCCGGAACCTGGTTCCGGTACATCCCTTAATATATATATAGATATATAGTTATATATATATATATATATATATATATAGGCATATGAGAAAGTATATATATATATATATATATATATATATATATATATATATATATATATATATATATATATATATATATACGAGGGTTGTTCAAATAGTATCCGGATTACATGTATATGTTTGTGTAAATATAGATTATGTGCGCTAATATAGGTAAGTGCATCATGTGTGTAATGTCCATGCAAGCTATCGAGCGGGTACAAGTCACTGATGTGAGTCAGTCCTCATTGGGAGATCACTGTGATAAGACGTGTGTGTTGAAGCCTTGGCGATTTTGAAAATGTGTGAAAATACCGAGCAACGTGTCTGCATTAAATTTTGTTTTAAGATCGGGAAAACAGCGAGTGAAACGTTTACATTATTGAAAACGGCTTACGGAGATGAAGCTATGGGTCGGTCACAGGTATTTGAATGGTTCAAACGGTTTAAAGCCGGACGAGTTTCTTGTGAAAGTGATGAGCGCTCGGGACGCCCGGCAACGTCACGCAATGATGACATGGTGGCTAGGGTTCGTGCAATAATACGAGGCGATAGAAGGATGACTGTTCGTGAAGTTGCAGAGGAATGTGTCATTTCTATTGGCTCATGTGACACCATCTTGACGTGTGATTTGAAGATGAGATGAGTTCGTACCTCGCCTGCTTCATCATGATGGCGCATCCACACACACACACATCCAATGTTGTGCAACAGAATTTAGCAAAACATGGTACTACAACGCAGGTGCCATACCCTCCACACTCGCCCGATATGGCACCATGTGACTTTTTCCTATTTCCTCAACTCAAGCGGACTCTAAAAGGAAAACGATTTGATGATGTCATGACCATTCAGCGGAATTCGACGAAACAACTTCAGGCCATTCCGAAGAATGACTTCCAGAAATGTTTCCATCAATGGCAGGAACGTTGGGCAAAGTGTGTAGCTGCAGGAGGTTCTTATTTTGAAGGGGACTAAGCCTCTTAACCTGTATCGCCTATATTTTCCATGTAATAAATGTAATCCAGATACTTTTTGAACAACCCTCGTATATTTTCTCCTTAGAATAAGATTAATGTTCTAAAATCCTAGCTGGCAACCTATTTACTAATATGTATTATATTATTATTATTTTAACTGTTAGTTATACAATCCTGTAGACCCATCACTACTATTTGAGTAGACATAACATGTAAAGTACCTAAATAACTTTAAGCACACAAATGATTTGCTTATTTGGTTTAATTTCTTCTCAACAGATGAAACTAAGCAGAAAAAAGGCGATGTTGGAGACGAGAAAAGTGATCAGAAGAATGAACCTAATGTCATTACAATGGCCAATTTCATAACACAGGCCATTGTCTTTTTAGAAGAAGTCTATAAAGATCCCAGGAAGAAAGCAGTTTTTTCAAAATGTATGTTCTTTCATATATTATGATGATATATAAATATATATATATATATATATATATATGGAATTATAAATATATAGTATATAGTGTTATTATATACATATATAGATATGAGAGATATATATATATATATATATATATATATATATATATATATATATATATATATATATATATATATATATATATATATATATATATAAATTGCAAATTATTATTAATGTTATTTATTATTGTCAATTATTAGGTGTTATTATTTATTTATTGTATTGTATTATATTTGGTATTATTTTTTTTTATTATTATTATTTACTATTATTTTTTAGTATAATTTTTTTTCAATTATTATAATATAAGGTAAATTACAAAGATATCTTAGTTTAAGATCGTGCAATTTTTTCCAGTTGTAAATTATGTAAATGATTGTGTTAATGAACCAAAACCGAAAATGCTTCAAAGTAAATCCGAAGTGGAATATCAAAGCCAGACTTGTGAACATAGTGTCTTCAAATCCACTGTTTTATCCGGGTTGCGATTTATTTGCAACAAGGATCTTAAAATTTGTTTAAATCTTTTTCACGACGCAATAAGGTAAGTTTCTATTTTTTTTTCGAGCCAGAGTTGACAAATAGGAATACTCTATATCTAATCTTGTTTAAGTTCTTTATTTAATTTTTTAAATATAGAGTACATTCTTAGTACATTCAAATTTCAAAAATAGTAGTAGAAAATAGTGTGTTATTAGAAACTAAAGAGTTAAAATACAACTATATTTTCTCTTTATAGGATCATCAACTTGTCTGATGTTTCGAGAAAAATGAAATTACAGCCATTTTTAGAATGGGACAGATATGAACAAGACTTTGCAGAAATTGATTTGATTGGCTTAGGAGGTTTTGGAGCAGTTTATAGAGCTCGACACAAATTGGATGACCAAGAATACGCTATTAAAAAGATTAATATACAGTAAGAGAGATAGGTTTTTATACATACCTTTTTCTTTGATTTGATCATCTGAGTAATTTTCCATTTCCCTTCAATTAATGATTGTTTTTATCGTTATCATTATGAAGTTATTCTACTACTCCGTTGCTCCCCGGATGTGTTGGTGTTAGATCGGTTAGGAGAGTGGCTGTTGAGTGCGAATTTTTTTTGCCTAATATCCCGCAGTCGTTGTGAAGTTTTTGATCAAGGGAGATGAAGGGAAGTATGTTATCCTGTTAGAGGATCGAATTTCCCAATTACACCACTCTTTTTACTTTTGTTGGTTTGTTAGTTCCTTTGAATTAGTTGGTAGAGGCAACATGATATAATCAATGTTTTCCTATACGAAATTGGGTTGAGCTAGGATTTGGTATTTTTGATGTTGTTTTTCGAGCTTTAGTTTGATAAGATTGTAGTATGTGCGTGGATTCCAGAGTGGTGCGGAAGAGGGTGGTTATAGCTTCCGATTGCAAATTTTAAGTAATATATTATATATATATGATAGTTATATATAATATAATCATTATAATAGTATGATATATACAGGTATTATTTATATAGTACGAGTATAATAGTTATCATACTACGTAAGGCTACTAGCGTATATATATCATATATAGTATACTTAGTATATATATATATATGTATTTAGTAGATATGGTTTGTTGCCACTTTTTTTGTGGTGAACGCTGTTCGTATCCCATGAAGTTGGGTGAGTCTTGTCGATTAACTCTTGGTTTTGTTATCTGGGTAGACAGAATCTACATTTTGAGTAATTTGTAATTGGCATTGCATTGAAGAATACGGATCGATAAGTGGATTTGTATTTTATTATATGATAGATTATCTAGAACTTGATAGCTAGTCCTGCTTCGGCCTCAACTCGCTAGGATGGATAGATTGTTCTGTTGTTATGTGATGGTTCTTGTGTTTTGTTATGTCTGGTGGGTGTTGAGTTATTTTATATGTATTATTCACCTACTGTATTAACTATAATCTTAAATATTTTTACGGGTAGGTCTGCTTACTGACTTTGGTCAGTTTTTTTTATCCGTTCAGGGGCGCGCCAGACCAGATTCGAAACACGCGCTCTAAAGATGGACATTGTCATCTTTCACTAGTCAACCTTTTTATTATATTCTTCTTCCTCTTCTTTATTTTGTATATCATATATAATTGTATATTATAGCTTATTTATAATGTTTTATTTTTAGATTATGTTTAGTTTTTTATGATTATATTAATATAGTTTTTATTGATATTATTTTATGTATATTTTATTTTTTTTTATTATTATTTGTGATATTTTTGTTGTAATTTAGTATATATATATTTATTATATATATATTTTTATAGTATATATTTATTTATTGTGTTTGTTTTTTATTGATTAGTAGTTTTAGTGTATTATTGGTATAGGTTTATTTATTTATTTGGTTTAAGTTTTGGGGTTTTGTTTTTCGGTTTGTGATATGTTTCCTTTTGTCGCTGGGGAGGATTTGAATTAATATCGTTTGTGAATGAGGTGTAAAGCTTCTTCTGTGGTTTATGAACCATCCAATTATTGTTGCCTTATTAATACTTTTAATAGCCATAATATCCTAAATATTAATGAACCAGTACAGAAGAACAGTTATCCGCTGTAAGCGCGATCTTTATTTATTGGTAATATTGTATATTTTTAATCTTTTAATGGTTTTAACTTCTACGTATATTTTGGTTCGTCTTTTTATTCTTAGGTTTATGTGTTCATATTTTAATATTCCACTATATCTTCTTTTGATAATTTTTTTTATGAAAATCTATTTAATGCCAAAAAATATTTTCATAATTATTATTGTCAATACTCTAAGGTCGCGATTATCGTCACAATTGCCGATTATTACGAGAATTGGCGTATGGCCAGATTGCCGTCTTGCCTCTTGTCCTCTGCCGCACGTCAATTCTATGGTCTCATTGGGAATTTTGTTAGTGAATTCAGGTCGTGAGTTTGTAAATAGTCGGCGAGTGTGTGTGCTTTACTTTGGCAATCGATCAAGAGTTTTATATCTCTTCATATTGTCAAACATAAACCAACCGAACGTCAAAGGTATTTTTTTGGGTACCTCCAATGCCTTGTAAGATGGTTTGAATCTTGCTCGATGGGAAGGGAGTGAGATTGATGAAAGATTTTAATTTCAGACAGATGTGGCACTTTTGTTATGTTGTAAATCTCTAATACTAATCTACTGGAAGTTGTACAATAGGTTAATAATATTTCTGGAAGCTAGGTTTTAGCGATTTAACTCAACTGAGAAAATCGAGGTTCTAAATTTGCTTGGTCACTTCTTAGTTTAATAATTGTATTTCCTTTTTTTAAAAAACTTTTTTTGTTCTGATTTTTTAACACTGGTTGTGGTTAGATTAAAGGAAGCGATGTTTCTCGATTTATATTATTTACTAATATTAGTATTTTATTTATTTGTATTTTCATTTCCATTTATTAATCAACGTAGGTTGGAGCTTGGTCACATGGTTTTTTAAGCGTGGGTCGGTACAGCCCTCATAAGGTACTATTTAGTTTTTCTTTATCTGGTGCTTGTCGAAATTCAGAACTCTATGGTGTTCTTAGAGTTAGTATTATTTTCTATATTAGTGTGAGAGATGAGTATCTGCAGTGTTAACGTTTGTTATGTATTTTATTATTATTGTATTGTAGTTAGTATATTAGGTCTGTTATATATATTCTTTATTGTTATTATTTTTTTATTTATTATTATTTTACTTTATTAATTATATCTATTCTTACCAAAAGTCATTTCTATTTATAACGTATTTTACTATTTTATTTTGGAGATGTCATTACTGTTTATTCGTAACTAGTTACATGTACTTATTATGAGTTATTACTTTTTGTTGGTTTATTGTAGCTGTCCTGCCAGATAGTGCAATTTATAACGCTTCCAACCTTATCGTATCTGTCTTTTACTCGCAGTGATACTGGTTTTGAAATAAGATTGCTTGTAAGGTTGGAAAATTGACAAGTTGCCACTAAGTGACTTATTGATAAGTTTTTTACGGTATGGTTTTCTTTGCTAGTTGACATTACCTTCTTGGAACAGTTGGTTTGTAAGCTTTTATAACTCTGTAAGGTTGCTTTATACCTTTGCTTCGATAAGTCTTATCCGTTATTAGTGTGTTACTCATGTTGATATTCGGTAATGAAAAGTGTTGCATATAAGTCTTTTAAGGGTGTGTTCTTGCGACCCAATTTTCGTAATTCTTTTAAGAGCTCGTTCTTCTTGATCCTAACATACAATATATTTTTATATATTAATAACTAGCATTATATAGATTAAGGTATGTAATCTGGTTTAATTTTTTGCTTAAGCTTATTGTTGCTTATTGGACGTGGTATTTGGTGTATGGTGATACTTTTCCAGGTTAATTTGGAGATTCACACCTTAACAACCAGTATCTTCTGCAGTTCTTAATTTTTCTTTCTCCTATTTGTCAACTAATGTCACTTTGAAAATGCAAAGAATACCTGTTGTCTTACCCTTACCATTGCTTCCCTTTATCCATTTATCCTTTGGTTTTCATCCCATGTCTCTTTTTATTTAAATGATTTGTTTGTTTCGTTTTAGGTTTGAATGTTAAATAGTTATTATGTGTTTGCTCCAATGAGCATTAATTTAGTTTTCCTTAATTGAACTATTTTAATTATTTATTTATTATTATTATTATTATTATTATTATTATTATTATATATTATTATTATTATTATTAATTATTATTATTATTATTATTATTATTATTATTATTATTATTTTATATATACATATATATATATATATATATATATATATATATATATATATATATTATATATATATATATATGTAATATATAGTTATATATATAATATATATATATTATAATATTATCAAACTTGGAAAGGAAGGTATGTTACTGATAACGAATGCAACAACCAACAAGGAAATGGAAGACGAAGTGGTCAGGGTTGGGAATGTTCGGTCTGGAGATTAGACCGTCGAAAGATATCTTAAGGAAAGACGTGTGAAAGGAAAGTTCCCATGTTATTGGTGAGTATAAAGTTCTGATTAGTTTATTTGTTTTAAGAGTCTTTTTTTGTTAAAGATAAAAAGAATAGTTTGATAGGCATTTATTTTGTTTTTTTGGGATCAGTGCTGGAACTGGTTGAGTGTAATTACTAACTTGGATTACGTACACGCTTTTGGATCACCCTGTCGACTGTTGTAAATAAGACTTGGACCGGAGGTGGAAAGGTTACTTACTTTCTTTCTTTCAATAAAACTAAAATTGCTAGTTCACGGTTTGAAATCCTGACAATTGAGACATCTGATATTGATTTGTAAGTGGTGTATAACTTTTTCCTCTTAACACTGTTAACGTTGATTACTGCGAGGATAAAAACTGCTTACTGCAATGGTGTAAGCTATTTGGCACTTGATGAGACTTTTTTTGTAAATAGTAAGTTGTTTTATGGCGTGTGAGTAAATCGAGTTAAAGGAAATTTAGTATTTAATCAACAGCAATGTATAACTACGCCACGAGTAATTATTTCAGTGTATTTTGAGTGTAACTAAAATTACTTAGATTGCAGTATTCATGAAAATGATATTTGACTCGTTGAGCGCGAGTCACCAGAATATTATTGGTGCTTTTGCAAGTTCAGGATATCTATTTATTTATTTTTGTTTTATCTGCTTATTTGTTTGTAAGTGGTGTATTATTATTGCCATTTTTTTTGTACATGCATTGATATATGTTAACAATACCTGAATTTTATTTATGACTGGGCGGGGGTCTCGAGCGCGGTCAAAGACTTTGTCGGTTCATTATTTGCAAGGTTTTCAGTGTGATTGTTATATGTTTTGCGGAACTGGCAGTTTTTGTGAGTTGTGTATACATTTGGGTAAGTAATATTGTGAGATGATGAAATATACGATTATAAATGTGAGAATTACTTTGTTGAAATATAATGTTAACAGCTCTAACTATTGTATGAGAAAGATTTGTTATATAAATTGTATGATTGTAGGGACGCGGGTATTGGAAGAAAGTTTGAAATTAAGAAGTACGACTTTGAATGTAAGTATTTTAAAAAATCAATATATTTGATTCCTCCGCTGAAAAACAGTAAATCAAAGAAGGGTAAAGGTTTAATCGGCTAAATTGGTGGGCACGTAGAGTGCGGACGATCCCTTTTATTGATTTATTATAATTATTATTATTTATTAAATATCAATGTTATATAGTTTATTTTCATTAGATGATGAGGCGTGTGGGAAATGTGATGCAGTTAGAGTGCTGTAAGTATTATACTTGTGCCCTATATAAATAATAGACAGTCAGGTACTATTAAATTATTATTTATTCATTTATATTTTTTGTATTATGTATTATTATTATTATCTAATTATCATGTGTGATTGATTATTGTTTTTTTGTGTACCGTTTGTAATGTTTAGTCATGAAGAAAGAAACGGATTCATCGGTGACACGATTCGAGGAAATGTTGAAGAAGTGCGTTTGCTTGTAAATCAGAATTTATTTCGCACGGAGTCGGTAGAGAGGAGAGATGGAATGAGTCGAAAGGCTAGTAAAGCAAGAGCATGTAAGTTTGAAGAAGAAGAAGAGGGAGCTAACAGCCGTGAATCTAACGGAACGATGAGAAGTTTTGAAGAAGGAAACCCAAGATGGCAATAGCTAGGGAGCAAAGGAGGCCAGTGAATGACGATCACACGATGTCAAACATAGAAGAATTTGTCCGGAATAAGAGGTAGTAAACTCTTCTAATGAATTTTTTTTTGTTTATTTTTTCTGGTCCTTTATTTTTTGTCGGCACTCTATCTTCTAAAGTATTGGATAGATCGAAGATTTGAAGGATGGTATGTATATAGACAAACGAAGTGCAAGAACCAACAAGGAAATGGGATGACTGAAATTGGTCAGGATTGAGTGTTGTGCAAAGATATACCTAAGGAAGAGGATGTCGTGAGACAGGAATATGCCAGTACTTTGTGAGTTAAAAATTGACTTAGTTTATTTTTTAAGTCTTTTTGTTGTTAAAGAATTAAAAATAAATGGTGTTGATCAAGGCATTTATTTTGTTGTGTAATAGAGGACTAGCTGGGGATCAGTGCTGAACTGGATGAGAATAGTAGATTAACTGAAGCTCTGAAACTTACGTAGAGCGGCCTTTGGAGTGACCTGTCGACTGTTGAAATCACGACTGAGGGTTTTAAAGGTCTTACTTGCTTTCGTGTCAATTAAAACATAAAATTGCTAGTTCACGGTTTTTGAAAATACTGATATATGACGACATTTATTGATTTGTAGTGTGTTAACTTTTCCTGCGTTGAGAGCTGGTACTGTGTAACGTTGATTACTGCAAGAGGATAAAAACTGCTTATGGCGAAATGTGTTTAAGATTGTTCCGGCACATGTGATGCTGACTGTGTTGATAACTAACAAGTTCGTTATTATGCCGTCTAATGTGATGTTAATCGAGTTAAAGAAATTTATAAGTTAATCTAATGTCAGGGGTATAACTTACGCACGAGTAGATATTTCAGGGGGTATTGTTTTAACTAGAATGACTACATGCTGCAGTATTCATGACAATTGGATTTATTGACTTGTTGAGCCGAGTCCCCAGAATATTATGTGCTTTTGCAAGTTCAGGGGAGTATCGTATTGTAGTTAGTTTGTTTTACTGCCATTGTTTTTATGGAATTGGTCATTAGTTATATATGAGATTACAATCAGGGTTGAAAAATTGACTATTATTGACTCCTGTGACGCGGAGTCAGACAACTGTTGTGTTATTTTTCGTCAAGTTTCAATGTGAATCAGGTGATGTTTTGGCCGCCTTTTGAGGTTATACATTCTATATTAGAACTGATGAATATACATTTTAATATGTGTACTTTGTGAAATGCTATGGTTTAACTATCATACTATTGTAACAGAGAATATTGTATAAGTAGTAATATGATGGTGTAGTGTACATGACTATTTGAACAAGCGTGTGGTGACTTATAAGGAAACAAGAACAAAATGTAGTATGTATTTAGAAAAATCTTCATATATTCTGGCTGACAACAGCAACAATAAGAGTAAAGGTGTGAGTCGGCTAAATGAGTGGGGGAACGTAGATGAGGACGAATCAACCTTTTATTGGATATGTATATTATATTATTATTTATTACTATCATGTTTGTATGTATGTTTGATTAGTAAGATAGATGTTTTAATAAGCCCTGCAGGCAAGAGAATGGTGAATGTGATGCAGTAGAAGTGTGTAGTATTATACTTGTGTGCCTTATAAATAAGTAGCGAGTCCGGGTCCTTGATTATTATTATTAATATTATTATTTTTTTTTTATTTTTTTTCTTTTTGTTCTGTTACATTTTGTATTTTAGTATGAAGAACAAGAAAACGAAAGTATCAGTGAGACGAAGCGAGGCGGAAATGTGGAGAAGTTGTGGTGAATGCAAATCGGACGTTCATTACCAAAGACTGTACGGCCAACGAGGGGAGATCGATGAGGAGAAGGAGACGAGACAGAGGATAGCAGTAAGTACTCTAGAAGAAGAGGGGCAGAGAACTGCGTGAATCTAACGACGAATGAGAAGTTGAGAGGAACAACCAGGATGCAATAGGATTAGGAAGCAAGGGAGGCAGAATGCCGCACCGAAACTAGAAGAATTGTGGGACTAAAAGTGAGAGTACTTGAGCTTGTCTATTGAAAATTTTTTTGTGCTTTTTCTGTCGCTATTACATTCGTTCGGCACCTCTCTGTCTTTAAGTTTGGATAAATCAAATTTGGCAAGGGACGGTAGATGGTTTACTACGACAACGAAATGTACAACCAAAGGAATGGAAGACGAAGCGTAGGTCAGGGATTGGAGAATGTGTTGAGTCTGGGAGATTAGACAGTCGAAGATATTTCTTAAGCGAAAGACGCTGTAGAAGGGAAAGGTACCCATTTTATTAGCGTAAGAGTATAAAGTTCTGATCTCAGTTTATTGTTTTAAAGTCATTTTTTGTGTTCGAAAGCATAAAAAAAACTTTGTTTACATGAATTTTATTTTTAGAATGTTTTTTTGGCACTAGCTGAGTCATCATGCTAGAAAACTGTTAAGTGTGGGAAGTGTTAACTACTAACTTGGTTAACGTACACGCTTTTTGAACACCTGTCGAACTGTTGAAATAGCGACTTAGGACGGAGGATGAAAGGGTTACTTACTTTCTTTCCATTAAACTAACAATTGCTAGTTCACGGTTTGAATCCTGACAATTGACGAATTACTGAAAATTGATTGTGTAATTGGTATGTCATAACTTTAATTATTCCTTAACATCTGTTAACTGCTTGAATTACTGGAGGATAAAAAACTGCTTATTTGCGAATGGTGTAATCTATTTGGCAATTTGATGAGACTTTTCATAAATCGCAAGTGTTTTTATTGGCGTGCTGAGATAATAGGAGTTAATATTTAGTATTTAATCAACAGCAGTGTATAACTACTCCACGAGTAATTATTTCAGTGTAACTAAAATTACTTAGATTGCAGTATTCATGAAATTGATATTTGACTCGTTGAGCGCGAGTCACCAGAATATTGGTGCTTTTTGCAAGTTCAGGATATCTATTTATTTTTTGTACATGCATTGATATATGTTAACATTACTGAAATTGATATTTGACTCGTTGAGCGCGAGTCACAAGACTGTTGTGTTATTTTTCGCAAGTTTCAGATGTGAATTGGTATGTTTTGGCCGCCATTTTGAAAGTTATTATACATTCTATATTATATTTACTGATGAAATTGACGAGTTAATGTGTTACTTTGTATGAAATGATATCGTTTAAACTTATACATGTAGAGAAGATTGTTATATAATTGTGATGTGGGTTACAAGCTATACTTTGAACGTATTGACATTTAAGAAAATACGACTTAATTGTAGAATAAATTCTCTTATTTATATTCATCCGCTGAAACAGAAAATAATAAGGTAAAGGATACCCTCAAATTATCACCCACGAGATCAGAAGGCCAACGATAGAGTACGAAACACACAATCCACCTCTGTAATTTATTTATATATTTTATATATTCATTACTGAGATCCATAGTTTTAGTTGTTATTTTCATTAGTATGATAGGTGTGTGGATGTGATGCAAATAGAAGTGTGTAGTTATATACATTGTAGGACCTATTAAATAATAACCAGTCGGTGTACTAGTAATAATTATTGATGGATTTAATATTATTCATGTATTCATTATTTATTATTATTGATATTATTAGGTTAATTAATTATTATGGTATTTTATTAATGTTTTGTGTTGTGTAGTATACCTTATATGTAATTTGTAGTCGGATATGGAAGAAAACGGAAGCTTCAGTGAAACGAGCGAGGACAATGTGAGAAGTGGTGGTATTGAGCAAATCGAAGTTTCCATTTTCGGCAAGGACTGTAATCGCAGTAGAGCGAGAATGGATGAAGAAGGGGAGGGACGCAGCAGAGCAGTAAGTTTGGAGAAGAAGAGGGGGAGACAGCGCATGACCATGCTAGACGCGACCATGAAAAGTTAGAAAGCGAAACAGGACGCAATAGATAGGAGAGCACCAGAAATGGCCTTGTCCACACGGACAACTAGAAAGAAGGCTGTGGGAATTAAAGGTGAGATACAACTTCGGCAATGAAATTTTTTCTTTGCTATATTTTCGGCCTCTCTTTCTAGTTTGGTAATCAAACTTGGAACGGGGAGGCTATGTTATCTGAGATGGCGAATTCAACAACAAACAAGTAACAGGAGACCAACAGTGTCAAGGGTTGAGAAAGCTTGGGTTCTGAGAGATTAGACAAGCGTCGAAATATGTTGTAATGAGAAAGACGTGTTGAAAAGGAAAGTGCCCAATGTAATAATTGGTGAAGTAAATCAAAAGTTTCATTGATTCAGATTATTTATTATTAAGATCTTTTGTGAAGAATAAATCAAAAAAGTTTGATAGCAGTTTTATTTGTTATTTTAGAACTAGCCTGGAATCAGTGCCTGATACTGGATTTGAGCATGTAAATTATAACTTGGTTACGTTACAGACTTTGCGAATCAACCATGTCGACTGTTGTAAGATAGACTTAAGGGACTGAGAGGTAGAAAAGAGTTAACATATACTTTCTTTCAATAAGTAACACTTCATTAATGTTAGAAATTCACGCGTAATTTAAAACAGTTTGAACCTAACAATTGAAATAGATACTAGATAAAGATTTGTAATTAGGATAAGTATAACTTTATTATCCTACTTAACACTGTAAACGATAATAGAATTAGTAACACAATGTAATGCGAAGTATAAAACTGCCTTATATGCACAAAATGAAGTAAAGCTGAAATAAAAATTAATTGAATGAGACCATAAATTTGTAAAATAAGTAAAGAGTTTACATTATGGCGGGGTTAAATCGAGTTAAGGAAAATTTATATGTTAATCAACAGCAGTGGATAACTATCGCACGAGCATTTAATTTCAGGGCATATTTGACGTGTATGAAAATTTAGCTTAGATTGCGAGTATTTCATGAAATGATATTGACTGCTTGAAACGCGATTCACCAGAATGATTATTGTGACTTTGCAAGTTTCCAGGATATCTATTTTTTATAGTAATTGCATTGAATATATTGTTAAAATTACTGATTGTATCAATTGACCTACGTTGAGCGCCGAAGTCACAAGACTGTTGTGTGTTATTTTGAAGCAAGTATTTAGATGTGATGAATATGTTTTGGCAAAGCATTTTTGAGTGTTTATACATTATTAGTTTTAGAACTGATTAGATTGAATTAAATGAATTTAACTAATGTGGTACTTTGTATGAAAAAATGTATGTTTAACTGAGTATACTAATTGAGGAAGACTATTTATTATACTTGTTGTGTAGGAGTACAAAGATATTGAAACGTTTGAATCTATATTTAAAGAACAACGATCTTGAATATTTATAGAAAATCTCTATTTTATTTAGTCGCTGAAAAAGCAATACAAAGAGTAAAGGTTTAGATCGGCTAAATGAGTGGTACGTAGAGTGCGAGGACAAGTGTATTCTCCACTTGTAATTTATTTATGATTATTTAAATTAATTATTTAGTAATCATTCATGTTTTAGTGTGGTATTTCATTAGATCATGATAGCAGTGTGTGCAATATGATCGCAGTCAGAAGTGTGTGAGTTTATACTTGTGCCTTATAATTAATACAGCTGGGCTATTAAATATATTTATTATTATTTATATTATTATATTAATATATTACTTATTATATAATATAATTATTATTTTATATATTATTTATTTGTTACCTTTTGTAATTAGTCATGGAAGCGAGTCAACGGAATTCAGGAACCGAGCGAAGAAAATAGAGGAGTGCGTTAAGTAAACCGGAAGTATCATTTCGGCACAGACGTCCGCAAGAGGGGAGATGGAATGAGGAGAAAAGTAAGAGGACGAGCAAGGAAGCAGAAGTTTTATGGGAAGGAAGAAAGGGAGTAAAGAGCAGTGAATCTAACGGACGATGAGAAGTTGAGAAGGAAACAGGATGCAATAGATAGGAAGGCAAGGGAGGCCAGAATGGCCGTCACGCGACAACTAGAAGAATTGTGGGAATAAAGGTGAGTAAACTTTTATTTTTTTTTTCTTGTCTTTATTTTTTGGCCCTCTCTTTCTAAGTTTGGTAAATCAAACTTGGAAGGGGAGGTATGTTACTGACAACGAATGCAACAACCAACAAGGAAATGGAAGACGAAGTGGTCAGGGTTGGGAATGTTTGGTCTCGAGATTAGACCGTCGAAATATATCTTAAGGTAAGACGTGTGAGAGAGAAGGTCCCATATTATTGGTGAGTATAAAGTTCTGATTAGTTTATTTGTTTTAAGTCTTTTTTTTGTTAAAGATAAAAAGAATAGAGTTTGATAGGCATTTATTTTGTTTTTTTGGGATCAGTGCTGGAACTGGTTGAGTGTAATTACCAACTTGGATTACGTACATGCTTTTGGATCACCCTGTCGACTGTTGCAAATAAACTTGGACCGGAGGTGGTAAGGTTACTTACTTTCTTTCAATAAAACTAAAATTGCTAGTTCACGGTTTGAAATCCTGACAATTGAGACATCTGATAATGATTTGTAATTGGTGTATAACTTTTTCCTCTTAACACTGTTAACGTTGATTACTGCGAGGATAGAAACTGCTTATTGCAATGGTGTAAGCTATTTGGCATTTGATGAGACTTGTAAATAGTAAGTTGTTTTATGGCGTGTGAGTAAATCGAGTTAAAGGAAATTTAGTATTTAATCAACAGCAGTGTATAACTACGCCCCGAATAATT
>JABUQX010076826.1:20000-23138 GCA_015478945.1 Trachelipus rathkii | reverse complement strand
CTTGAAATTTTGGTGGCGACACGTTCATAAATTATAATTCATTTTAACTTAGCTTAAGAAAATTTGTATAAAAAAATATTATTAATAGATGATTTTCAAACTTTATTCCTGGAATTATAGTGAGTGATGGTTTTGTTAATTATTACTTATTTACAAAACTTTAATAAAATACCGAATGCAAAAAATACCGATTTTTCGGTGTTGCTGCCAGAGGTACAAAGATGGCCAACGTGAAAAAATTTGTGGACTATAAATTTTGGCATTCCAGCTGAAATTCCTCAATATTTCTTTTGGTATTTCCCTCTAATTGCGAATTAAATTGCGCGAATGAATATAGGCATTCCGCTAACTGCCAACATTTTTCAAATTATTCGCAATTTTCGCAATTACGTAATATATTTTGGTTTCCGCAAAGGCGGAATTGCGAACTTAAATTGCGGAACGCCCACCTCTAATATTATATATTAATATATAATATCATATATAATATATATAATATATTAATATATATAATTATATATAATATATATATATATATATATTATATATATATTATATATATATTATATATATATATATATATATATATATATATATATATATATACACATACACACACACACAGGGTGTCTCACGAGTTATGTTACAGCGGTGTATCACCATACGGGATGTTTAAGTATGAAAATGTGTAGGATATAAGTTCGATTAATTTAAAATTCATTAAGGAGGATGGGCCTATTGTTACGTTGTGTCCTTGCTCCACGCGGCATTACGAAAAACGCGCACCACAACATCGAATTGTCGGAATGGGATTGATATATTTTTCATGGACTTTGTGAAATGCACATAAAAAATAAGGTGGGCTCTTCCTCTCGACATTAATTTGATACTGTGTTCGTTTCCACGCAAGTTGTACCATAAACAACTAACATTCAGCCGTAGACATCATGGCCTTACAAAAAGCCAACGAAAGTCTCAATATTGAAATAATTAGGTGAAATACAAAGGGCAATCCAATAGTATTAAAAATATCGATACAGGTAACAAAGGAATTAATTAAAATTTACCTAATGCATACCCTTTTAGATTACATTGATTGATATGTACTATGTAGCCTAATAAATACGGCCATGTGAATGTGTACAACCAACTAACAGCTATCATATGGAGGTTATGTCATAACCTACAAATTATGCATAATAAAGTGTAGTGAAACGTATAACTTCAGAGTGGTTTGTTTAGTCAGAGCCATACACTTGGAACATACCACGTGACCAGTATACGCATGACGAAAAGCGTGACATGTTGGAGGTGTACATTACGCAAAACAGGAATGCTCGCAGAGTTGCTGCAGAATATGGACAACGTTATCCACATCGACGACCACCGAGCCCACATGACATTCCATAGAGTTTACAAAACGGTTTCAAGGTACAGGGTCGATAGTTTCAACCCCCTCATCACATAACGGAGGGGCCGGTCGCGTGTCCGTACATTCGACGTCGACCTGGACGTCCTGCTATACCACCCATGAAAATCCAACGTCCTCATTACGGCAGGCTAGTTCGGCTTGGGAATATCGAGGAAACCATACGACGGATTTGTGTTGCATACAACATGTAGCCATACTGGCCATACATTTCTGCATGGTTGCATTCGTGGAGACCAAAAAGGCGGCTTGGATTCCTGGCCTGTCATTGATTGCCTTCTAATGGATGTACCGGACATATTGGAAAAATATCTTATGGACCGATGAATCTCGCTTTACCAATAACGGTATGTATAACAGGTGGATCTTCAGACATTGGGCGGAAACAAACCCCCATATAACATTCACTAGCTATCACCAGGTCTCATACTCAGTCAACATTTGGTATGGTATACTCAATAGTAGGATTATCGGGCCTTAGTTCTTTCGAGGGAATTTGACAGGAACAGCGTTACCCCCATTTCCTGCAGACCGTCCTTTGTGACCTCTGGCAGTGAATATACCTTTAAAACAACAACGAAAAAAATGATTACTTAACAGATGGGTGCCCAGCACAAATGTGCTATAGTGACGGACCTACCCTCGACAGAACCTTTCCGGGAAGATGGATCGGAAGATCTGGTCCATTTCCATGGCCTGCGCCTTCACCCGACTTAACACCACTGGACTACTTTCTATGGGGGTATCTCAAACATACCGTGAACGCTGGATTTAATGACCCAGTAACCTCGCCCGATGATTTTCGCCGTCGAATAACCAACGCATGTAGGGGAATCAACCCGGCGTCACAGTCATTGGCATGCAATGAAACCTGGTGCCAGAGGGCTGAGGCATGTATTCGCGTGGATGGAGGCGTCTTCGAACAACATTTGTAAATACTGTATGCACAAGTTGAAACGACCTGACGTTCTTCTCCCTTCTTGCATGCTGTGGATAAGATTCATAGGTGTAAATTTGTTATGATACTATTAACAACGTTATTACATTACATGTATCGATATTATGAGCTGTCTTGAATACCATTGTTTTCTTCAACTTTTTCACATTCACGTTTAAAACTATTGTTGGTAACATTGACGCGTTATGGGTTCATTGCGTGGAAACGAAGAACCGTATCAAAAAATTTCGAGAGGAAGAGCCCACCTCATTTTTTATGTGCATTTTACAGAAGCCATAAAAAATATATCATCCCATTCGACATTCGCATGTTTTGTGCGCGTTTTCGCAATTGCGCGTGGCGCAGACACCAAACGTAACATATCCCATCCTCCTTAATGAATTAAATAATCGAACTTATATCTAACAACATTTTCAACTTAAAACATCCGTTCAGTGATACACCGCTGTAACATAACTCGTGAGACACTCTGATATAATATATATATATAATATATATATATATATATTATATATATATATATATATATATACTATATATATATATATATATATATAATATATTTATATATATATATATATATATATATATATATATATATATATATATATATATATATATATATATATATATATATATATATATATATATATATATATATATATATATATATATATATATATATATATAAAAAATATATATATTTTTTTAAAAATATATATATATATATATATATATATCATATATTATA
>JABUQX010076826.1:0-2500 GCA_015478945.1 Trachelipus rathkii | reverse complement strand
ACACAAACTGATCCACATTTCTCAACCTTTCATCATTAATGATGATCTCCACTTCTCTCTCATCCTCTCTACCCACTCTCATTATCACTGTCTTTTCCGTATTCATCTCTAAACCAACCTTCCTCCCTCAAATTTCCGGCAAAACTTTCCATAAGTCCTCTCAATAAACCCTCTTCCCCACTCCAACACGCCAAATCGTCCGCGTACACCATTATATCACCATCCAGTTTCGGAAATTCCTCTTTAACCTTTCTGATTGCTACATCCAAGTAAGTTACAAAGAGTAGGGGAGATAGGACACTGCCCTGCTCTCACTCCCGTCCCCACCTCAAACAATCTCTCACTTTTACATCCAGTTCTCACTTTACATTCACAAACGCTATACAAGCTTTTTATTGCTCTCCTCAGTCTTTCCTCCACTCCGTACACCTCCCCCAATATCCTCCAAAGACTGGCTCTGGGTACCGAGTCAAATGCCTTTAAGTCCAAGAAGGCTATATATGCTGTTTTATTGCTCTCCCAACTCTTCTCCAACATTGTTCTTAAAGCAAACATCAGGTGCAAAGTACTCTTGCCCTTCCTGTACCCATATTGTTCCTTTCCCAACTATATCGCTATCACTCATCATAATCATTTTTCTAAAATTCTTTCGTACACTTTCGCTATATGATCCAACAAAACTATTCCCTTATAGTTTCCACACTCTCCGGTATCTTCTTTCTCCTTATAAATGGGCAAAACAACTATTCTCCCACATTTACCGGGAACTACACTCTCCAACATTTATTAAAAAGCTCTGCTATTTTCTTCTTTAATTCATCTCCTCCTTCCCTTATAAACTCTATCGCAATTCCATCTTCGCTCTTCGCCTGGGGCTTTTCCTTTCTTCATTTTTGACAAAGCCTTCTCATATTCTCCCATGGTTGGATTTCACCCCTCCATCTCCTCTCCCACATATTACTCATTCCTACCTTTTTCCACATTTAGTAGTTCTCCAAAATATTCGGTCCATCTCTCATCTCCTTCCTTATTTTTGATACTATAAAGCTTCTTCTTTGTTTTTTTATACGTTTCTGCTAGCTTGAAAATCTTTCCTCCCTCAGCATCCTCTCCCAATTCTTCTGCCTTAATTTTCACCACCTTTTTTGCCTCCCTCTTCGCTATCTCTGCTCTGTTTCTTGCTATCACATATTCAGCTCTTCTCTGTTCTGTTCTTCCTCTACAACCACCATCTTATTTTCTTGCTCTTTTCACCCACTGCTCTCTTCACATCTTCATTCCACCACATAGTGTGTTTCTTCCTCGTTCCTCCGTTCCACCTTACTCCCAACGTTTCTTCCGCGGTATCTAATAATTTCCTGCAAATTCATGTTTATTTCTTCCACATTCGCCAACATTTCTTTTATTTTCCACACACACACCCTACACCCATATTATATATAATATATATATATAATAAATATATATTATATATATATATATATTATTATTCATATATATATATATATATATAATATAATATATATATATATATATATATAATATATATAAATATATATATATATATAATATATATATATATTATATTATATATATTTAGTGATAAGTTAAAATCTGGATTTCTATAACATAAATGTATTATGGGCGAACCAAGGAGTTTTTAAATAAAAATAATTAAAAATCTATTATCCAAATTTGTTTTCTACATAAAGTGGCAATGTTTCAAACATTCAATATGTAAGAGAGAGAGAGAGAGAGAGAGAAGAGAGAGAGAGGAGAGAGAGAGGAGAGAAGGAGAGAGAGAGAGAGAGAAGAGAGGAGAGAGAGAGAGAGAGAGAGAGAGAGAGAGAGAGAGAGAGAGAGAGAGAAGAGGAGAGAGAGAGAGAGAGAGAGAGAGAGAGAGAGAGAAGAGAAGAGAGAGAGAGAGAAGAGAGAGAGAGGAGAGAGAGAGAGAGAGAAGGAAGAGGAGAGAGGATGAAGAAAGAGAGAGAGAGGAGGAGAGAGAGAGAGAGAGAGAGAGAGGAGAGAGAAGAAAGAGAGGAGAGAGAGAAGAGAGAGAGAGAAGAGAGAGAGAAGAGAGAGAGAGAGAGATGGGAGAGAGGAGAGAGAGAGAGAGAGAGAGGGAAGAGAGAGAGGAGAGAGAGAGAGAGAGAACGAGAGAGAATGGAGAGAGGACAGAGATGAAGAGACGGAAGGAGAAGAGAGATCTAGTCCAATATTCCAATTCTCTTACTGGGCACCATCTTCTCGTCTTTGAAAACTAGATTCATTTTTTCCCTCAGAACCTTAACTGGACTATCAATCTTTTTTTTTTTAAGTCTCCCAACCGGTCGATTCCCAACACACTCACTCCCTCTAATATAATCTGTACTCGCCTAGCAAGCGTGAGTTCCCAGGCTCAAGACTGGTAGGTGAAAGCGAGAATGTGAGCTCTTCTTCCTATTAACAATATAGCTTCGTTCCACTCAGGAGTTTGATGAGTAATTGGTAAGCGTGCTTT
>JABUQX010076825.1:7500-28419 GCA_015478945.1 Trachelipus rathkii | reverse complement strand
CGGCAGCCTGGTGCGCAGCATCGAGCAAGATAAATGGAACGCGTAATTTACAGCCATATGAAAATCTGTACTATTTAAGGAGAACAGTGTAATAGTAAAGGTAATGACGAAAGAGGGTGGCAATGAAAAGATTTGGTCAACGCATATTTGCATGACCTTATTTGTTACCCTCAAATTGGTGTGTATTATAGACTCAAGCCTGCTATAACACTCGTGGAGAGGCCAAGGAAATAAGAATTTGACCTATAAATCTAGCCATGTGACAATCAATAACATGGAATGAATGAGACACTTGCATGGATATTGCGATTCTTACACAGCAGCTATTAAATCACTTTAGTTAGACAGAAAGGCTGTCGATATCGACTTCGAGTGTCAAGTAAAGGCATTTGATACAAGTAGGGTTATCTGAGTAAGTATGGACGAGAAGCCGTATTCTTGCTATTATTTTGATATAATAACTATAAATCACGAAAAGTTGAAATGCCCCATGAATTGAGGAAGTTAACAAAAGGCAGGAGTTTAACATTATGACTCGAAGATTAAGAACGAGAGGAACCAATACGTATTAAATGAGTAAGAAAAAGTAAACTGATAAACACTGAGCAGAATTTGTTATTGTTCCAGCCTCAAGTACATATGACTGGACGTTTTCTACATTAACTTGAGTCTCTACTATGTACGCATTCTTGAAACGAAAGCGACATCCTCAGCCAAAATTGGGAACAGATCTTAGAGAGACTTATAAATCGGTTTAGAAAAAGTCTGTCTCTATTCTATGGAGTGTGAATAATCAATGCAGAAAGTTCTGTTGCATTAATGAAAAACTATAACACTACCTTACCTAGAAAAAAATCGAAAAACAATTGAAAATATGTACTGTCAAGTCGTTGAGGTAGTAATCATGCAACACGGAAAGAATTTCCATAAAGGAACAATAAGTTCATGAATTTAAAAGAAAAATTACGATATTAATAAAACAAATAACGAATAGAACACTTATGATCATTAGTTATATATAAACTTGGAATAGGCTAGTGGGAGACCTGAGAATCACGACGGAGCACAGTAAATCAATTAAAAGAAATAAAAGATAAGCAGTCTGTTAAATAGGTTAACCTCCTGATGATGTGGATACAACTCATAAAATTACATCTTCAAAATGACCGGGCGGGAACCACATTTTCAAAACTTCTTGAATCATGCTTGAGAATTTTTGTTATAATATGTTTCCCTCATAAAAGCTCTACCGAAATTATGAGTCCATTGAGGAGCTTCATAAAAAAAATAAAATCAAAATTTTTTCCTGCGTTTTTTTTTTAGGGCCAGTTCTATATATATACTATATATATATAATATTAAATATATATATAAAATATATTAATTATATACTATTATATTAATATATATAATATATAATATATATAAAAATATTATATCATATATATGATATAGTAATATTATATATATCCTATATAATAGTATATAGTATTAAATATTCGAATCTGATGGTTTCTATTGCTAATTCTCCGCAAACTGAATAAGGCTACAAATCTCTCGGAAATCTTCAGAATTCAACTCAATGACGATCTCTTCTAATATTTCTTCCATCCAGCTTCCCTCTCAGGATGTCCTCTATGCCCTATGCCTGTGTAACAATTATGAATCGGGGTGCACATGGGTCATCGCTATGAAAGATTCTATTGAAGTAAGGAATATAGTGGCCCGGCATGTGAATTCCTACCCGAGTTGTGAGATGAGATGTGCTGGTTCCGTGCTGGCCCTGCATCGTATCAACTATATTCTTCTATAACTCATTATTAAACATCATTTCCCTGTTGTAGGAAGCGTTCATGTCCAATCTATCTGAAAAAACACAGGAGCCACGCTCTGAATCCTTCTTAAACTAATCGCTTCTAAATAGCTCTCAACTCTGTAATTCTATCCTAGATCTTGAAAACTTTTTGAACTCTTCATTTTTAGAATAACACTGGAATCTCAATTTTCACTTCTTTTATCAGCAAACCCACGTGGTAACCGTATGTTTATCTGGCGAATAATACTTTACTAATCATTAACTGATTACTGGTTTTTCCGCCCTTAGGAACTACGGAGGGAGAGACTTTGCGTGAGTGGGCGCCTTCCTATCTCAAAGCATTTGGACAGGGTAAATGGCAATGCCGTCCCGCTACTCTCCTAAAGCTCCCCTTACCTTCTGGTTCCTCGCTTCGCTTTGCCTTACCTTATGTTCTAGTTTTCTTTCAAATCATCTCAACTATGTCAATGTTTGTTTGTTAGGGCGCCAATTCACTCTTCTTTTTTCTGTGGTGTCCTCAGGGTTCTTGAATCTTTTTGCCTACTTTAATTCCTACTTTTCCCATTATGTCCTCACTGCACATTCTAAACCTTTCCACTCAATATGCCGATGACTTGACTCCCTTCATCTTCAAACCCATTCAAATTCTGCTTCCCTCTTAGTTTACTCACTCTAGAAACTTGCCTCTCTCAGTCTTAATCTTTCCGATCTATTCTCGCTGATCTGGATAGATATTTTCCGGGTTGGGGTCGTCTCAACCTTGTGAAGTTCAATTCTTTTAAAAACAAAAAACTTTACAATCTCCCACTCTAAAGACACCTTCCTAACTTTCCCTCTCTTTCGAACGGGTTTCTCTCTGTTCTTCTGTTGACAATGAGAAAACTTCCGGGGCTTAAACGTAAACATAAAATGTCTCGGAAAACCTCAAATATCAACGGATGTTCTGAGTGTTCAAGGAATGGGAGTTTCTGTTAAGACTGCTGAAGACATTTTCCTCTCTCGTTGCTCCAGCTATGCCGTGCCTCATTCTGCCCTTGTATGGAGTAAGCTACTCTAGATATCTGGGGGAGCTGGTCTGGTTCACTCTCGAGGCTTTTGGATTAGGGTCGAGTCAATAGGTCAAAAAGGCATAACTGCTCATGTATTTTTCGCACATTGCACTTGACCTCAGTCTTGCGGAGCGATGTTGGGCTCTTGAATCCTCTTTCTAAAAGGTTATCGCTAGCGGAGTGGTTCTCAATGGGATCTATATCACTCGTGTACACACTCTGAGTCGCCCTCGTAGACAAGGGGACTCAGTCTGCAAATGAGTTTTTGTGTTGTATATTGATTAACATCCAGACTTGGTTCATGAAGATGCTTCTTTCTTTCCTGCCACCTCTGTTCTGTGAAATTCTCTTCCAATCTTCTGTGTTTCCTGTTTGAACTTAATCTCCCTCACTCAATAACCTGCGTCTGTGCTCACTCTGGCGTAATTTAACGTTACGTTGTGAACTTGTGACTTCTGAGGCGTACAACACCCCTCCTTGAAAATGGGTCTCTGCCCGTGAGTGGTTGGTGACAATATAATAAAATATATATACTATAGTATATATATATTATATCTATATATTTATATATATACTATATATATATATATAACTATATATAAAATAATATAAACTTATAACTAATAATAATTTAATATATATATATATATAAATGAAATATTAGTTATATGATCACTATATATATACTATAATATATATATATAATATATATATAAATATATATCATATATATATATTACATATATTATATAATCATATATAGCTAAAGTATATAGGATATACAATGAAATAATATTATATTATTATATATCATAACTATATATAAATCTATTATATAGTATATTATATATAGCTATACTATATTATACTATACTTATTATATATATATACTATATATATAATAATAATATTATATGGGAGAGAGAGAGAGAGAAGAGGAGAGAGAGAGAGAGAGAGGAGAGAGAGAGAGAGGGAGGGGGAAGTAGTCGATGAAATTGGAAAAGGTTAATTTGATGTGCTTGCAGGTGTAAGGGACTAATCCATGCACACTCCGATTCGCATCAATTTTCGTGTGCTCTTTCGCTCATATCTACATATCCTCCCATTCACTTAAGTAGATTCGTTCCGCTATCACTAGTGGAATGTTAATGAATGTCTTTTCTTTCCAAGCTTCAGACCTGCACTTATTTTATATACAATAAGCAGTATTCCTAAGTGTGTGGGTAAACAAAAATTCGCCCAGCTGTAGGTCCTAATGCTGTGTACGTAGGCTAGGCAACTAGAAACGAATAACGTTGGTGATAGAAAATTGCAGTCAAACACCAAACCACGCATAATTTTATCAGAATAGGGACACTTATGAAATGCCTGGGAACTGGTGTGACCGCCATTAGGACCTTTATATTTAACTGAAATTTTATTTCAATATCCTGTCCAGCCTTATTGCTTCCTTCGAGATTATATAAAAGGGAATGAATTTAATGCACATAAATATATTTTTTTCCCTTATTATGAGTGGCAATTGATCGCAATCAATAAGCTTTAAAATGTAGATTATAGAGGAATTATATAACTTAATAGGTTCAATAAAAGACAACTAGCGGATAGAAACCTACAGTTTCATTAAATATGAAGTAAAAAAAATCGAATGATGTTTATTAATATAGTGATCGTAAATATCAAATGATGTGAATGATTCTAAAGATATTCTTTGATAATTACTGGGAAGGGAAGGCTAACACAACACGATACTTCATCATTGTCTTTGCATTAATATCATTCTTGAAATGTGAATTCCCCCAATACTACTTTAATTATTATTTAATTATCACACTATTTAAAAAATACAGAGATGTAATAATATCTGATATTATACTTAACAGAATCTTTATCGTGACTGTAACTGAAAGTGGGAACCAGCCCACTCTCTACTATGATGGATGGATAAATTACATACACAAAGTCCCAGCTCCAAACTATCGTTTGGCTTTACTCGCGCCAATCTCTAATGTTAGCGTCGTGTATGTGACAGGAGTGGTTGTGTGTAGGAAATGTTTTTGGAGATTGAAAATGGTGGCTTGACTACAGCCCTTTCAGTCCCCCTTGGCACCCCCAGAAACAACCACACACACACAACACACCAAACACACACACCACACAATCACACAACAACGAACACGACAATATCTATGATATATATATATATAGATATATTATAATAATATATATATATAATATATCATACATATATGTATGTAGAATATATATATATATATATATATATATATATATATTATATATATAGAAACTGGTCCTCCCCCAGGAAGGTCGAAATGGCCTCGTAGGAAAAGCCACGGACCCTGTTTCAGTGGGACCATCGTGAAAGGTCCCTTAGGTGTTTCATGGGCTTTAACGACTAAATCCTGTTTCCCATCTCGTTTAATAATGCTGCGATTCTCCGGTAACCATACCGCGGTTTTTCTTCACTCAGTTTCACAATCTCTCGCTCCAACTCGCGCTTCCTTTGTGGGCCTCCTCGCTTGCAAGCTGACGAGCACTACAAACTTGCGCGCGGTGCCTTTCAACAGCTAATAATATAGTCATATATAATTATATATACTATTATATATATAAAATTATATAATATAGTATATATTATATAATATTATTATTATATAATTATAATAATATATATCATAATATAATATACATATATATATATAATATTATTAATATTATGTTCGTATTTTTATGTTCTTATTGGGCGGCCCTTCCGTCAAATTGCGAAGTTATCTCTTCTAGGTAGACCCTTGGGAGGTTACACAGCGGTCTGCAACGTTTCTTCACTGTTTATAGCAGTACGGGAAGTTCTTTTCCAGGAATGTGTTTAGGTCAACATGTCTTTTACAGTATTTTTTATGTTTTCCTATCGTCCCAAATATTCAGGTTTCATTTATTTTGACTTAGGGAAAGCAGCTAGAGAATCGCCGGAGCTAGATCTGGGGCTTTAGTGACGGAATGTGGAAGGTATTGTGAGATGTTTTTCTTTCAGGCAGAAATTTAATATTCTGGACGTAAGAGTGAGATGGCGCCGTTATGTGCGGTGCAGCACCCCAATCGTCTGCAAATGTCTGTTCTGATTCACTGAACTCCATGTCGCCATATTTGCAAGCTTCCAGTTAAATAACGTGCTGCACTTAAATGTACTGATGGCACAAATTCCTTGTGCACAATACTACGACTGTCTGAAAAAAACAATAATCAGTGTTTCAACCTTGGTACTTTGCTCAATATCGTACCTTTCTTCGGACGAGGGGAAGTATTTTGTGTGCCATTCCGCACTTTTGCCGTTTGTTTTCAGGATCGTACTCAAGAAACCCATGTTCATCGCCTGTATAACTTCTATTCCCAAAAAAATTGTCGCTCCATTTTCGATCTTTCAAAGTAACATCCTGACATAATTTTGAACCTGTTCGCTTTTCTGCTTACAGACAGTCTTTGTGGCACTACGTTTTTAACAAAGTTTTTCGTATGTGCAAATTCTTCTTAGGAACTGGGATTTTTATCCCAAACCAGCTTTTCTTCTGCATTCGCATTCTACACGGAACCCGGCGGTCTCTCTCCATCACAACTCCAACAACTTCCACTTTTTCATTGTTTGTTGACGAGATTGGGTCTTCCACAACGAGGGTACGTCTTCAACATATTTTCTCGGCTCTCTTTTGCAAACGCGTTCTGTGCTTACTTAAACACCATAAGTATCTCGATAGGTAGCAATCCCCTAATAAGTCCTTCGTTTAACGAAGCAAATGTCTCGTGGCAAGACTTGTTACGTTTCCACACAGAATTTGAATTAGCGTACCGCCTGTTCAATATTTAACCTGCCATGCGCAAAAAAACGAACGGAGGATAGAAAATCCTCGCCCATGACACATAAAGGATTAGTGCAAAAACGTAACGAGGGTAGAACACATGCCCAAACATAAACAGATGTAGTGCAAGACCCTGACCTTTATAAATTCTGGTGAAAACTGGTATGAGATATGTAGCCCTAGATAAACTACGCTACCCACTTTGTACTACGTCACCGAGGAGCTAAAATGAACTCAGTCGTTCATGGGTACTTTCAAGTAAGCTTACTTTTTGGGGTAGAGAATATGATATCATATATATATCATGATATAATATATATATATATAATTATATATATATATATATATATAAATATATTATATATATAACTATAATATATACTATATATTATATATATATAGATATACGTATATATACCTACATATATAATAATATATAATTATATATATATATATATATATATATATATATAGTATAAATAATATATAATATACTATATAAGTATATACTATATATAATATATATATATAATAATATATATAATACTATATATATAATCAATTATATATATGTCCTACACATCTCACCGTAAAGTACGACTTCGCCTGGCAGTTGAGGCCAGCAATTTCGTCTTTCCTTTGCGCCTCAGAAACTCTTGATCCTGGATCATCTAGAAAACTCTTTCTCGGCCAAATAGGCTTTCTGGGATGTACTTGTCACTTGAGTAATATAATATACCTGGATAAGGGTATATCGCCTCATTTTCAATGAGAGAACACTACGCATCTTATACTTAACCACTTGGCCTCTCAAATACGTTCTCCCAGGATGCATCTCATGAAAATCGTGTTTTAAGTCACAAGGTTTGTCCGATCCTGGTCAAAAGAGTTTAATACTTAAGCACAAAAAGTAAAGACAACGAGTTGCTAGCCCTGTCGCTCAAGACAATCGTGCAAAGAAGAATCTTCTTGATGTCCCGACTAAAGCATCGAACACTTCAGCCTCATGACCAAAGATAAATTCCACCTAGAAGTAGCTCTCTTACCTTCTGTATCCATAAAGTTATGTTCAGTTTAGTCGAATCATTTACAAAAAGAAATATAAATTGCCACAAGTTTAATTCTTGTTCTACCAAAGTTGTTTAGAACTAAGGTTTTAAATCGTTATTCAATCAAATTATAGTTGAAAGATTGAATAAAAAACACTTCGGATCGTAATTAAAATTTTTGGACTATCTAAAACACATTATGACGATAAATTGTAAATCTGCGTAAAAATTAGAAATCTTAGATTCTGCATAATAATTGATTCAATGAAAGTTTTCTAAAATAATGTTATTCAGTTTATCAAAATTGTATCTTCTCCACTTCTAAACAAATGATATCGTTCTTTCAGTAGAGATAGCATCAACTAGCTCTCCAAGATTTTTTCATCCCTTATCCACTTCTTTCCAAGCCTTCTCTTGTTCTTCTCATTTCTCCTTCCCCGCTGTTTTCAATGCGTCCAACTCTGACGACAATAATCACAGAAATATAATTTGACATTAATACGTATCATAAAAAGATGAACAAAACATTGACAAAATGCGAATAGTAGTAACAAACTTAAGTATATGAGCTATGAGCCGGTTATCATCCGATTAAATTAATTGATACACAGCGATATGTAGAAGACGAAATATGTAGCAAATTTGACATTAAAATGAACGTATCTAAATAAAAAGCACGACAAAACGACAAAACGAATAAGTACTAGGTTTGTTAATTACTTGATTCATAAAATACTATATACTATAAATAACATACCTTCATGAGTACGTATTTATTTTCCTACTTGAACGTGAAAAATATAAAATTATCATAATCAACAGATCATTAAGGGCGAAATTTATATTAACTTAATTTTCAATTTTTAAAATTGTGGCTTATAACACTTTTATTTTTACTGTTCAAAATTGTTCACAGTCAGGCAGTTATATATAATGAACATATGGAAATAACCTTCTCCTTCTAAAATAACCATATTGAAATTAAGGTTAATGATACAAGGAAACATTTAAATTGTTTTAACAAAAATTAAATAAAGTTTTAGCTGATATGAACCTTAAAAATTTCTTAGAAGTTGTTCCATAATCGATCAAGGGACAACCGATGTAAAGTAGTTGCTCTTTTTGAAATATCTGAAAAAGTTTATAAAATTATTAGTGAAATCGTTTCAAAAATTCGCGACTAAATATCAAAAACTCGAGAGGCTATTTTTTTATAATCTAGACATAAATGACATAAAAACTCTAATAAATGTAATAAAAAAACCAGAGGTTTATTTTATAATATTAGACCTATAGATGACAAAAAGTTATATAATCCTTAAGACTTTTAAATGATGTTAAAAACTCGGAGGTTAATTTTTATAATCTTCAAGACTATAGAATAAACGACAAATTTTATCATTTTATTGTCATAGAGATAAACACTGATTTTATGAATAAACCAAAGAGATAAACACAAATTTTATGAATAAAACATACGAGATAAACACTGATTTTATAAATAAACCATAGAGATAAACACTGATTTTATGAATAAACCATAGAGATAGTAAAGCAATTCCTAATCTTTACGCAATATTAAAACATAGTCTTCAATACTTATTGTTTATAAAATTTTTTACTAAACTATCAAAAGTATATTAAAACCAAATAAGCTTTCTTAAACCTTTTTCATGAAAATTCAATTATATAAAAAAACAGATATAATTCTTAACGGGACTACATTAAAAGCAGAAATAAATCAAGTGATAAGAGTACAGCACGACACTGAGCACCCCTCTACACCGAGATATGCGCACGTTATTGTTCTAATTAAGACATCGTTGGTATATAACGTATTAAATCTTTAGCCAAAAGTAAAATTGGTATAAAGAAGATAAAAAGAACGAAAATAAAGTTCAATCTTTACTATAACATAACATGGTATAAAGTTATAATAAAACAAACTCAAGTTATTTTTAAAAAATAACAATTATTCAACTTAACATCTTATTAATGTATTCGCCTCGATAGATTTATGCATAAGAATAATTTAAAGATATTTGTGTATTAAAAAAATAAATTCGGAATTATTACTTATTATCTAGACAGAAATAATGGCCAATCCAACATCAGAGAAAACACAACAACCCGCCACTCGTTACAGAGAACAACAACTGAGCCATCTCTCTGTAAAAAGTAGGAATGAGAAATAAACAGACTAAATTATATGCATAGAAATTTAGGACATAAATCACTTTTAGTATACCCACGAGAAGTCAGGATAATCTAAGCGACCTAAAAAAATATCCATGTTGAAAATATAAAATCCTCAGAACTGACACTATTATTACTGTAAACCATTGTAAAGTGCACCAATAACGTACGTTCAGAGGCTAACACTTGCCTCACCGTCCTCAAATTTGAGGAAGTAACCCTGTTTTTCCGCTAAAAGTCAACAGGAAGCGCGAAGTTTAACCCTCAATAGACATGCACCTGAAGAAGCCGGCCACTAAACTACGCAGTGCATAGAACAAGAATTCGTGAGTAATCAAACACTCTTATAAAACTCAATTATGTTCAAAAACTGCAAAACCCACCCCAATGACTAGGGGATAACGGTAAGACTACACTCTGTAAGACAGAGATAAACAAGCGAACAATCGTAATTGCCAATTATCCACTAGACCTGGACAACATGGAAATAGGAAAGTACAAAAATCAACTAATACTCTCTATATGACAAGAGCGACAATAGTGATATAAGGAAATCGAGAGATTGTTTGAACATCACTTTTCTGCAGTTTATAGGTAATAGATAGGTAAACCAATAGCAAACCCAAAACCACAAATCAGCGAGACGGCCGGGGTCGTCCACCCGGTGAACGCGACGCGACTATGTGATAGGTTGGCGTATCAGAAGGAGGGGGTTCCTCAGGACCTCCCGCACGGGATCTTTCCTACCACAAGACCTCCGAACCAATCGCAAAAAGACGATTCATGAGTACAAACTATATCTCGGAACACATACACACAAACCCACATGAGCCCCTACACTCAATGCCACGAGCAGGTATAAAAGGAATAATATAACTCTCACGTATCCCACTCAACAAAAAGAAAAGGCACAAACTAACACTGTGTCGCTTTCGCATTACCTGTTAAGAGGATGAGACAAAAACACGTAAACGAGGACAGACAAAGACAAAAAAGAAAAAAAGAAAAGCCCCACAAACCACCCGCTTTACCCGACCTCAGGCCCAAAAAATGTTATCAGTTGTGAAATATATTTAATAAGTATGATTCCTCGAATCTTTGTTCGCCGAGAACGCATATACGTGGAAGTTACCTTATTGAAGCCTGGGCCGTATTCGCGCCTTAAAATCCGCACTTGGCAGATTACCAAAACAAGCCAAGCTCTTAGTTATCCTAAATTTACGACCTAAAAGTTAGGACCGCAGTAACGCTCAGACTATATGTGCTCACCACAACTCTAAACCGAAGATGACAGCAAGAAAAAAAACGCGCCTCAAGATTTAAGATTAGTAAAATGGAAATATTCTGCATGGATAAAACAGTGTAATAGGCAACCTCAGAAACCGCCACTGGCGGCAGAAAAAAAAAAGTAAAAAAGAACGGCGCAGCACGACGCCCAAAAGCTACAATAACACAAGCGAAGGGATTAATCGCCCTAAATTTCATGCAATTGGGTAATTAAAAATGAAGGATTTCAATCCATACTTTTTACACGAGAAAAGAGGGAAAACAGCGAAAACAGTCATTTCGGTAATCTGTAACGAAGATCGAGTAAGTTGTTAGGTACAATTTCTCGGTGCGACCTTCGGAAGACCACGCCACTTGCACGAAAGATGTACCAACCCAAGTAACTCTTGAATGGAAGCAGCCAGAAAAAATTCGAACACTCTTAAATTTAAGACACCAAAACACCTTCTGTAAAGTTAAAGGATTTTAAAAAGAAGATCAACAGAAATGATAGAGATACAGTTAAGAACAAACAGGATACGGAAAAGGAAACAATAAAAAAACCAAAACAGCAATTTAAAAACGCGTTAATAAATTTAGAAGCACTCGTTGTGCCTTTAATAATCGAAAACTAGAAGATGAACTTTTTATCATGATTAAAAACATAGCTTATGTTCAGTAGGAAAGAAGAATTCAATTTGTTAGACCCCGTATTTTATATACTGATTACAATTGCTAAAGATGACGGGCGGGGTAAGCAGGTAAGTTCAAAATAGAACAAAACGATAGCACTCAGCTCCACGCGCAACATCGGACCACTCGTTTTCACCCTCGATCCAGTAGGGGCCAACCGACCAAAAACCCACGAACACAAACCCCCAGGCGGTGATCGCTAGGGGCTGGACACTTACTCGATTTTTATTGCTCTTCAAGGGTACGTAAAATAGTACTCCACGCTCGTCTATCTTTAATAAAAATTCTCAGAAACCCATAGATTTGGTAAAAAGTTAATTAGTAAAAAATAGTAAATTGAATTATGTTAAGAAGAAAAAATGTATAAATAAAGACTCAAAAATTTAATTAAAAGCACGTATAAAATAACTCAAATATTATTTCTGTTCTGCAAAAGATTGCTCCAAGCGAATCCTTCTCAAATATAGAACCACGATTCGAGAAATTTGTTAAAGAAAAAACAACTTGGTGACAGCAAGATAAAATTTAGATCGATCATTTCGAGTACCAAAAACAACCAAACCTGTCGAGCATAGAGCCCTGAAGACAGAGTAAGCCGTGCTATTAGAAATCCTACAACACATGAAACCCAAATAGAAATTCATATTATTAATAAATATTATACGATAATACTTTCACCGATGGGAATTAGAAGCCCTCCTGTTTTTTTTGAAATCGAACCCCGGCGATACCGAAAAAGGATTTCCATACAACAACAAATCGATCTACAGGCAAGAAAAAACAGAAGTCGAGTTTCGATCTATATAGGGAGACCGGGATGCGAAGAGCTTGTATAGTTTGATGTTATCTAATTCCTTCATATAAATAAAATCGATGCTACCATAGACTCAAAAATGAATAGAATAATAGCTAGCGTAACCTTGAGAATTATTTAAAAAACTAAAATTGACCAATTGAATATTTTTCCAAATGTTCACACCATACGGAGTCGACACAACACTATCTCCACAATGCTAAGTGACAAACAAATCTGCTCCTCATTACTTTAATAAATAAGCCAAAAACCTTAGGAAGAATAAATGAATTAGATAAAAATAAAACATGTCATAAGTGCTTCAGGAACGAAAAGGGAAGAACTGTAATATTAGTATAAGATATATGTAATTACTCATACTATACATTGCGGCTAACATATCGATGAAGACCTAAACACCACCACGCCAAGTAAGTCACACCCTAGGCAACACAACAACACCTTCGTCGGCTCATCACAGACCACCTCGTCGCGTAACTCGCTATGACGGCGAAACCACCGCGGCTCGCAAGCGGAATGACGCTCCTCACTTGAACTTTACATGACTTTATTCGAATTCTAACATTAAGGTAACGACTAATAATATATCGATTCCTTATAATAAAAATTCTCATAAAGATAATTAAGTTAAAAGTTATTTTAAAAGCTTAACTAATTAGTGCCAAATCTCTATCAAACAACACAATCCACCAACAATTACAAATCCTCTTAAAAAAATCAAAATATAATCTCATTTGTTCAAAAGGTAATGTATTGAGTCCTTCATAATATCAGACACGCTCCTTACAGAAAAAACTTTGAAATATCTCACATATTTAGTAAAAATAATAAAAAGTGACACATGAGTCAATGTATACAATGTACCGTGTGTTAATTAAGCAAGAACACATAAAAAATGGTTCTTAATACCAAATCTAATACGTGCCCACTATATAGTGTCAGCCCTTCTAGAGTCCACTGATGTCCGCTGTGCACTGCCGTGCATCGCCGTAGGTCAGTGAAATAGCCCCCCCCCCAGAAGAACATGAGCGAAAACAAAGAAACACACTTGTCGTGTGTGCACAGCTAACAAGATCCTGATCATGTGTAACAAGTAAGAATCTCGGAGCAGCCGGTGACCGAGTGCTAAGGTGACATGACTGTAGTCCTGTGACGCTGAAAAAGCCGTATGGTGCTGTTGACATATGCTGTTGGTTCCCTCTCAAAAAACTCAATCAACAATAACAGATAGGCATGAACACTAGTTACAGATAACACTTAAGAAACAAAAATATAAATACTGAAAAACTTAAAACAAAGATAAAAATACGATAACACTCACAAACAAAAACGATAACTAAAAACACCATGAACATAAAAAAGTGAATAATAAAAAAAAGATAATAAGGTAACCCAAAATACCGCACGCCAATAAAAGAAAAAAGTCACTCTAAAAAACAACCATACGAACAACCACACACAATAATGTCTCCAATTACCCAACACTAGGATATGAGTTCCAAACCGGCTATAACGAAACAGAAAGTTAAAAGCAGTACAAAAGCAAGCAAAAAAAGTTAACCAACGCGAACGATAGAAGCAGAAAAGTTTCCCAACACAGTAAAAGCAGCAAAGTTATTAAAGGCAGTAAAAGCACGAACAGGTCATCACCAGGCAGTAAAGCAGTAATGGTAGGTAAAGACAGTAAAGGCAGCGCCGCAAGCCAAAACCAGACAAAAAAGACGATTGACAATCCCCCACCCTCAATAGGTCCTATTAACCGGGTAAACACCCTAAATCGATACCGTTCACCTCGAATTTATAAAACAGTGCTTTCAAGATATCGTATGTACATGTGAGTTAACAGGCGAGATCACAGCAGAGGCCAAGGCCTCAGACAGCATCTAATGACACAGCAAAAGTCACAAGACAGAAAAGTTATTAACCCAGACGAAGTCAAAAGCGAGAAAGTTTAAAGGCAGCGATCAGCCTCGTAGCACAGCCAAGAAGAGTAAGTTAAAAGGCAGCCAAGCAGGAAAAGTACGCTGAACCAGCAAAGCTAGACAAGACAAGTTAAAAAGCAAAAGCAAGTACTAATTCAGCAGCCCTACTGGAGTGGGTTAAAAGATACACCTCTAATTGGAAAGTTCTCATGCACTATATTACTGCTCTCTAAAGGTATGCTAATTCCACACGTAATAAATATTGCAGTTTTTTTCTTTAAGAGCGAAGTGTAAAGCAGTAGACGTTTACGTTGAAGAACAGCCTGAAAGCCCACAAATAGTCGCTAAGCAGCGAGTAAAGTTAGTGAGTTTTTTTTAAAGCAAGTAAAAACACACAATTTTTTTCTAAAGCATAAAACAAGTAAAAACAAACAGCATTAGCTAATCCCTTGAGGTGATTACATGAATAACACCATCCTATTGATTTTACTGACTTTACTGCTTTAAGGAGTACGCCAAGGATCGAACGTAATATGTATTATCTAAGTAAAAGATATATCTATGTATGCAAAGATGGCTGGTTAAAGAAAATAAAAATAAAGACCCATCTTTGGATTATATGATTCAGGCACTTTGGGGCCTCTTTCTTCCTTACGAAATACAAAATTAAATTTACAAGATTTCAATAAAATAAAAAAGAAAGGAAACTCAAAATTTATCAAAAGGTTTTATCTTCAGTGAAATAAGAACCAGAGACCTGAGTCGGCACATCTGTTTTGCCAGGTCTGACCATGGCCCATCCATCTGTACGTATCTGTTGGACATGCCTGTCGATCCAAATGAGCCGACATATTGTCTCTGTCATCAAGTTTCGTATGGAGAGATGATCGCATGTGATAAGACTGACGTAAGTTATAATAATATATTTTTTTCCCTGATGATAGACGAAAAAACCAAATGATAAATGCAACAGTAGGGAAGATCCGCTCCAGCAGCTCTGTATATACACCAATCGAATTCCGGCACAGTAACCTATAACACGAAGTTAGCCCGCGAACTAAAACCCGAGCCCTGAGACCACCCATGATTGAGCCAGAACTATTCCCGCGCCTCAGGGCGGAGGCTCAGGAAAAAGGCTACTCGACGAAGAAAAGTTTGGCACTCGGCAAACCGCCTATGTACACCTAAAGTCTGGGACACGACTGGTGGGCAAACCTCCGCACTTGGCAGCCAAGTTGGCACTCAATTGGCACTTCTATATTGACCCTCACCGTGGCCTCACCTTGGCACTCATCTGAATAACTACGATCAAAGAACAGCTATTAAAAAAACCTAAAACCAAAATGCGTAAGCTCTGACTCAACCCTTTAGCCGCGAGGGCTTGTGGACACTCATCTCACAAGCATCCATGAGCTCTCTTCGCATGGCCGGTGCACAACATTTTGATCACCCATGGTCTCTCCCTGCGCTCCAAGGTCAAGCCGAACAATCAATTGCCTTCTGTTGCTGCCCCACATGATGTCGCTGATCGTGTCGTAACTACAATTCTGTGTAAAAGTAAATCCGTGTGTGATGTGTAGTAAAATCCTGTGCTCCGCGCCTGAGTACACAGTACACCATCCTGCGTGAGTCGCTACAGTAGAATCTCCCTGTTTGTGTGTGCTCGCTCAACGTAAATACGTGTGTATGTGTACAGCTAATATCTGCGTCCAAGCTAAGCTCGTTGTCGAGCTCGCTACAGCTACAATCCGCGCGCTCGTGCAGCTCTACAGTTAGGAACTCGTCGTCGTCTGTCTCGTCTGTCGTGTCATAAGTAAATGTGTAACGTCACACTCTGTCGTGGAGTGTAAGTAAATCTTAGTGTGAGTAAGTAAGATCGATGTAGTGTGTTGTGTGTGTAGATGTAAGATAATGATCTGTGATGATGTAAGTATATATCTGTAGTGTGAAGACGTAGTAAATTCTGCTGTAGTGTAAGTAAAATATATCTTTATAAGTAGTTGATATATATATATATTAGTGTGTAATATATATATAATTTAGATAATGATGCGTATTAATTTATAGCTAAAGCACCCAGCCGCGCATAACTTGCAGGTGTGACAATCGCATAATACATTGTATAATCATATACAAAGATAAATCAATTCCCACCCCGAACAGCCATGCAGTAGGCTCAATTACAACTGCGACAAACAACAATGCCAGAGTAGATAGATGACCATGAATATATAATATAACTCTTCTTTGGCTGCGTATTATCATATGCGATATTTAACCTATTATATATTTACCTATATATTTATTTTTTATTATTCCTTATTTCATATGTTTATCTTACATGTGCTATTAATTTATTATTTATTTGTCTTTCATAATCTCTTTTCATATGTATAATGTCGCCCATTCATACGTATAAAATCTATTCATAAGTTTCAAACAATAAAAAAAGAGAAAAAAATTCTTTTGATATAATCCTTTTTAATAATAATAATAATAATAATAACAGGTTAATTAAAAATAAAAATAAAAACAGAAAAAAAACAAAAAGAAATTTCTTCCTTCGCTTATTTATTTTTAATTTACTTTTCAATTTTTTTCTTTTTTTTTCTTTAAACATTATCTTCTAATTAAAATATCACTTTAAAAAGGAATATGTCGCAATATCGCAATTGCGCAATTAGAAAATCCCCATCTTCAGGATTCTTGCTTTTTAATTAAACTTAAAAAAAAATAAAGATAGCAAAAAAATATTAAAGTATCTCTATTTATTGACGAAATTTTCCTTGTTCCTCCTTGATAAAATATATATGATAGGATAAAACTATTGATTGCGCATACAAATAGTAATTAAATTAAAAAACGTGAATTATTATTAGATAATTTCGATGCCTGGAGGATATATATGTATATATATATATATATATATATATATATATATATATATATATAATATGATATATTATATATATATATATATTATATATATATATATAAAGTGTATTTTCAATCGAGTTACTGACAAAGCCCTATTCATGTAGGGATTGTAAAATAACTATGATAAACAGAAAGCATCAGTCCCCACCTTGCGCAAATGTAGAAGATTAACACAGATGTAACTTTGAAGTGAGATAGATTAAATTCTGCAAGAAATACAGATGCAAAAGAATTCCACAGAACAGAGACGGATGGAAAGAAAAATGTAATCCATCAAACAAGCTTGGTGTTACTAATGTTCACACAAAATTCACGCTGAAACATTACACCCCTTGTGAAACGAGTGTTTCGTAAAGGTAGCGGTGTAGGTGTGGTCAGCTCCCTCGAGCACTTGTCATTGTAGTACCAATAGAAATGAAGCAAAGCTGCTCGTCACGTAGCAAAGATAGTTTAGGTCACGTGAATTGGTAAGTACAGGACAATTTCTAAATCTTTTGCCTTTGAGACTACCCTATCTAAAAGACGAATGAAACTGGAGGCATGCCAGATTTGAAAACAGTACTCTAAACATGGCTGGATGATACCTTTGTAGAGCTGGAGTAAATAAGAAGAGGAAAAAAAATCTTGCAGGCTAAACAGAATTCCCAGCTTTAACTAGACCACTCTAGCAACAATTTTGAAGAAATTTTCCAAGATATTTTAATGTTTATGGCAAGGTCAATAATGTTTATGTTGTCACAAGGTGAAACGGGAGAAACATCGGAAGGAATTGAAAAGTTAGTTGTGTCTTTGAGAGAGAAATTTATATAAACTGAGTTTTTAAAGAGTTTAATTTTACAAGGTTTAAACAACCCCACAGGAAAATTCTATCAAGATCAGCGAGAATAAAATTGGAAAGATAAAGGCAAAGGGCAACTTTAAAAGCAATAGAAGGAGCAGATTTTAAATGAGTATAAAAATGGTGTGTCGAGTCATCGGCATATGAATTGAAAGAGTTAGATGCGTTGCTAAAAGGTCATTAATAAAAAATAGGAAAGAGTGAGAGATTAAAGAGAACCCTGAAAAACACTACAATTGACAAAGGAAAAAGATGAAGTCCATTCATTGACAACGGCGATATGGAGCGATTTGGAAAAAGTTAAACAAATGTAAGCAAAGAGAAGGAGAAAATCCAAAGGAAGGAAGCTTGAAGGGCACCGACGCAGTTCATACTCTGTCAAAAGCCTTGAATGTGACAAGCGCTGCCCAGCCAGGCTTTCCTTAGTTTCTAAGGGCAGAAGACAATAAAAGTTCATGGCCAGTTGATGTCGAGTTCCGAAATCTATACTGAGGATCGGAAAAAAATGGAATGGGATTCTAAATGAACACGGAAATAAAAGTTGATAAAGATTTTAGATATAATGCAAGCGAGGGATATAAAATGATTGTTAAAGGGCTCAGATCTGCTAACTTTCTTCGGAATTGGTTATACTTATGTACGCTTCCAACATTGAGGGAAATTACTAGTAAACATAGTTGAACGAGGGCGCCAGCTCAGAATCACACTCCATCAAAACTCGGAGGGGAATGCCATCCTGGTCGTTTGCGTTCCTAACTTTCTTAGATTTTAGGACCCCATGTACTTGATCAAATATAATCATAGGTAGTTGCGTGAGACACCTGAGAGGATAAAGTGTAGGAGGAGGATTACCAATGTCGTCCAGGGGTGAATAAGCAGAAAACAGGAAACCAGAGTCTTTTCAGATGGAGTATCAGCAACCGAAACATCATAACAAATAAAAGAAGGATGGCATATTTTCTGAAAATATTTGAAATGTTTTTGGCTAGAGATTAAAAAGATTTGTTAATTGGAGAACCAAGGAGATAAGTGCACTTTCGTTCAGTGAAGGTATTCTTAACTCGTCGAATGATATTTCTGCAATGGTTCTGAGTTGAATGAAAATTAGCAAATGATTGGAGAACTAGAATTTTTCTACTCTCGATTAGTCTTAATGGAGTGAGAACAAGTCCACCGATTGAACTATGGATTTTGAGAGAGAGAGAGAGAGAGAGAGAGAGAGAGAGAGAGAGAGAGATGAGACCGGAGAAGAGAGAGTATGAGAGATGAGAGAGCAGACGAGAGAAGAGAGTAGAGAGAGAGAGAGAGAGAGAGAGAGAGAGAGAGAGAGAGAGAGAGAGAGAGAGATTTAGTTAATGTAGAAATGAACATACTCACACAATCAGCTATTATTACTGTCCCCACATTTTCGGTAGAAATTGAATCATTTTCAGAGTCTCAAAAAAGTTACCTCATATATAGTTAGCGTTGAAACAACGCAAAAGCTCCCAGACTATCCTCGAATGGCGGGGTAGAGCTGTTGGAGATAAAGCACTAAAGTTAAAGATATATAAGGTCATGGTAAGATTTACCAACACGAGCTAAGATGGCGCATATATGTTGAGAATTACTAGTTTTGAAGAATAATAGGTCAAGAGAGTTCAAGAATTTATTTAGGCAATCTAGAATATGTGTAATATTTAAAAATTTAGGGCCAAAAAAAACATCGAAGTTATTAGATTTGAGATGTTTTGAGAAATTACAGGATTGTTAATGTTAATATAGGCACATTCTCTATCCTTTAGACGGAAATATGGAATAAGTAGTAGTTGCATATATTGTGATTGTTACGGAATGTTTGGATATCTAAGGTTCAAACAAGAGCAAAAGGTTAGAAAGAGAGGTAGAGTGGTGGTATTTCATGAAACTGAAATTAGCGCGTAAAGCATAAAGAAAGCCATATTATCAAGCAGTCAATAACAGTAACAATAATAGCAACAATAAAAGCTGAACCAATAAATGTTAAAGTTGTTAAAATATATACGATCTATCTAATACTTAAAGTTTAATATTATTATTAACTGCTTACTATGAGTTAAAACGATTAACTAAATTAAAACGATAAAATTAAAGTTAAGAACGTTAATTTAAAACAAATAATTAATATAAATAATTGAAATGCATTTCAACAAAATATCAAACTTCTCATTTTGAATAATTAAACCTAATATAAGATTAATTTCAAAAAGTTAGGACAGTATTTATTAACACTCCTAGAGAATACTTTCGCACTAATATCCTTTGAGAAGCTTTCCATAACGAAAATTTGTGTTTATGAATACTCCTCGATTTTTTTTTTTTTTTTTTTTTTTTTTTTTTTTTTTTTTTTTTTTTTTTTTTTTTTTTTTTTTTTAGACACACTTTATGTCAACGAAATCCTGGTGAAATCTTGCATTCTATCCAAAGTATCTCTGAATCAAACTTGCGA
>JABUQX010076824.1:7500-12500 GCA_015478945.1 Trachelipus rathkii | reverse complement strand
ATAAACTATTATATATATATATATATATAATATATACTTAATATTATATATATTATATATATATTATATATATATACTATTATATATTATATATATATATATATATAATTACTATATATATATATATGATATATATATATATATATATAACTAATGTGCCTATAGTCGATAATAATAATAATATAATAAATATATATATATGTATAATATATATATATAATATATAGATATATATTATTATATATATATATAATATATATATATATATATATATATTATATATATACAAAATATATACATATGTCAATAGGTGTGAATAATCATTTTATAAATATTAATTAAATATTAATAATATATTAATTAATATTAATAATACATATTAAAAATAAAATTATGTAATAAAAATATATAATATATATATAAAATAATATTAATATTATATATTATAATTATAAATATAATAATAAATAATATATATATTATATATATATATATTAATAATTAATTATATATTATATTATTATTATTATGTTAATATATTAGCTTTTATTGCTATTATTCATATTTTAAATTATATTTACTAACGATTAATGTTATTTCATTTTGTTTTTCCTCGTATATTTCATTGAGACTCACACATAGTTATGTGCTTTGTTAATTTCATTCACTTTATTATAATATTGAAGAACTAAAAATTGATAAAATACCACTTAAAAATTATAAATATAATAACAAAATAATTCGTAATATATATAATTGTAATTATGTTCAATAATAATACTAATTAATATAGTTAATAAATATATTATCGAGTGATTATCTAGACGATAACTGTCAACTCCTATATGTATCTTCACCTCACTCAGCGCTCCCTCACGTATATAGTGACATGATACATACTGCTGTCCATACTTGCTATGCGCGTTGCATCGCTTGTATTAAGTCTCTAACTTAGGCTAATTGCCGATCCACATAGTAGTTTGACGCTCATAGAAATTAATATCTAAATGCTGCATTAACTGAGGTCGCATCTGTTAATAGTGATCTGTATTTATTTCTCTCATATTATACGATAATCCTACATTCTTGTTCACTTTACATCCAATTTTCGCCACACGGATTAATCCTGCGTTACTACGCCTCATACGTGCTCTCCCTCTTTATCTTCGATATCGTAGCGGCGAGTGCAGCTAATTTAGGTGCACATATATGCATGTCACGACAGTATCTTTCTAACTGCCTGAGAGTAAGACGTAGCTCGTCACGCTCACATGGATCTACAATGTTTTTTACTATATATTAATATAATTTAAACAAATAAGTATAATATTAAGAGAAAAAGATCAGGTGTATAATCATATTTTAATTCATAAACAATTTGATACAGTATTGATAAAACATCAAAGTAAGATATGAAAAATAAAGATATTCGTAACGATTATAGAAAGGTTATAGCACGAAACCGTGCACCATTGTAACGCGCACACAGAGATGCTTAGTATAAATAAAAATACAGAGAGTTAGTAGTTTGTTCTGAACTCAGATAGAACCCATCTCAGTCTCGACATATAATCACTTTATACTATGAGTGAGAAAGAGAGATCCGAGACCTATGTAAATAAAATACAGCAGCTATGATACTCGCTATATCTGCAACTCATCTACCTTCATTACTTAGATGATCTGAGCATTTGGTTCTGATAAGCACACATTGTGTTTGATATTACTCCCTGATCTGTTGAGTATTCTGTAGCTATAACGAGTCAAGCATTAGTGTCACTTTCACCCGTCACAGAGTGTATAGTTACATCTCTGACCGAACAGATAGTAGACATAGTATGTATAGTAAAATCCTGAGCAGGCACCGATTATCTCGTATGTGAGTGTATCAATCTTATATTATTCGTACTTTACTGATTCTAGCTACTGGTTATCATGCGACTGATGATCGTCTCTCTATAGTAACAGAGACAATAACTTCGATCATCCATGTATGATACGCGATCATTATTATCAACCTATGCAGTATTACACAGAGGCCATTATTTTTGTCTTCGAATCTCTCGTTGATCATGCCGAGTTACTGTGATGACTCCATTCACTACCATATGAATCGTATCACTCCTATATGTGCACTCTGGTCACAATTTTGAACATCTACTCTTCCTTCGTCGGATATTGCATATGGGTGCACCTCTTTATTCTCATCGATGGTGTCTAACAAGAAGTAGACAAGTTATTATTTCTCCTTAAATACTTGAATTTTAAGTTTAGTCTCAATCCAGACACAGTCGGTTCTTATTATACAGAATATTAAAATAAGTTGCTTCTTAAGAAGAGCCATTTATATGATTTGTAGCTTTTCTAATATCAGAGTAAAGGCCTATATATGGTGACTAGTATATATATTACTATTTAATGATAGAGTTATGATACTATAATATATAATATATATATATATATATATATATTATAGATATATATATATATATTAAAGATAATATATGTAAGTTGTATATGTATATAATATATATAATATTTATATATATAAATTATCTATATATATATATTAATATATATATATCATATATATTTTATATATATATATTATATATATATATATATATAGTATATATATATACTAGGTTCATAAGTATACACGAGTGGTTATGTAGTACTCTTAATTAGTCTATTCTATATTATATATATATATGTTACATTCATTATGTTATATTATTTATCTAATATCCTATCCATTTGTAATTTAGGTGTAACTCTCTAATCGAAGGACCTCGCTACGTTGGGTCTATCTGTATAGCGTGGGTCAGTCCGATTATATATATATTATGATATAGATTATATATATATATAGTAATAATATATAATAATATATATATATAATAGTATTTATATATATATATGAGAATATATATATATATATATATATATTGTATATATATATTATTAATTAATTTAATAGATATATATTAAAGGTTTTGATTGATGATAGTCTATAGATTTAGGTTATATCAGTCTATGATTTATTAATAGGTTATGGTGTGATTCTTTCGACTGGGTAGGTGAATTCCATAAATGATATAGTAATATAGCACGTGTATTTAGTTTTGCTAATTTCTTACCTTTATGGATGTCATATATCCGTTAGGAATTGAAAATATAATATATATCTGTAATATTAGGTGATCATAAGGTAATCTCGACTGCTGACGTTTTACTGATATATCATCATGATTAGTGCAATAAAGAGACTGATGGTTAGTTGTGGAATACTCATAGTAGAGAGGAATTTCGAGATAGATTCATACATGAGTCACATATGTTAACTTATCTTTTCAACATATATTGGACAGATTAAATGAATATTAAGTCCGTTATTGTGTATAGTGTCATATTATATATTAATACTTAATATTATGCCTAACGTATTTTATGTTATTAATATATAGTTAGGAGATATGTTATTTAGTCTATTTATTATAGATTAATTATATTTGGTAGGTTCTATAATATAGTTTTATATATATATATATATATATATTATAAGACATATTATATGCATTTATATACTATTTTATTATACTCAATATTTTGATATATAATATATATAATATATTATTATACGTTATATATAATTTATAATTATTGTATATTATATCTGTCATTATCATGGTGAGTATCTTAACTATTGCATATATGTATATATTTAATCATGATATAATTATATATTATATAGCGATGATATGTTGATTAAAGAAGATACATATATAATAGGAAGGTATAATAGCAATTATTAAACTAGCGTTGCTCGGACTTTAGAACCACCGCCGATGTTGGTCGACTGAAATCAGGTTTTCGATTAGCTTCCTGTTTGTTCGGTTGACGTACTGACTTTCCCCAAGCCAGCTCAGCTTGCGTACCTGAGTATAAAAACTGGATTTACGAATGATTACAGTCTGTATTGAAACAAGCCGAGCTCCCTTTCGAAGAGCGACTCATTCCAACCAGGTTGTCCAGCCGTTGTCCTCGTTATCCCTCGTTCTTTTATAATCGTTGTACATTATGTTAATAATATTGTCATAATGAATCGCAGATTTACTATACAACTGTCTATACTATTTGGTTAAATGATTATGATGTTATAATTGCTATGCATTATTTATGTGCTAATTATGTTAACATGCTACAATTTAAAGAACGAGGGATAGGACAGGCTGGACACTTCGGTGATGTCGCCTTGAAGGGAGCTCGGTTGCTTTATAACTAGTTCTTGAATCCAAGTTTTATGGCGTTTTTCTGGCTTGGAGGATAGCTCAGTCGTAACGCACCGGGGATATTGTCCTCAGTCGCAACATGGCGTGGTCACAATCCGGATGAAGGCAGTTAATCTTTTACCTTTCCTATGTCTTATATTGTTTCTTTCTTTATCGATCTTTAACTTCTCTTATGTATCAATTGTGCAGGTGTATCTAGTATATCGTGACATATAAGTTAATAAATAAGAATTAAGTGGATGACTGTGTATGATATATTATATATTATATATATATATATATATATATATATATTATGTGAATTGTATTATAGCTAATCTTAATTACATAATGTACTAATATATCATCTATTATTATATATATATATGTTGTATATTTGATATTATTGCGTAGAGGGAATATTCCGTGTTTTATCATTAGTATATATGTAGTACTGATTATTATAATTAATTCTTGTGATACTTATATTTTGATATTTTTAATAAGGTAGATATATAATTTACATAATTTAGCTTCTGTGGAGATTTTGAGTTGATATGAGTTTAATGTATTAATAGATATCTAGTGAATTTGATTGTCATTGCCATTATATTATTCTGACTGTCATTTATATATAAATTATACGTTAGGATGGTCTTTTATTTTATTATAGGAAAATTAGTATATATGTGTTATGTTTTACATACGCTGCTATTATAAATTCGTGTA
>JABUQX010076823.1:0-17372 GCA_015478945.1 Trachelipus rathkii | reverse complement strand
TATATATATATATATATATATATATATATATATATATAGTATAAATTTTCTTATTTGATAAAAAATACATTTTAAGTTCGGTATCTCTCATTTTACAGTGATAGAGAAAAATCACTTTATTCTTACTTTAGCTCTCACTATTACTACAACCTCCTGAAACTTGATTCCTTTCTTTCCCACCAAAATATTAAACTCTGGAGATAGGCTAGTGGTTGAAACTTTCATTATAGCATTTAGATGAGTGTCTGTCAGTCTTGACCGAACGATATTTTGGCTTGTAAATGTTTATTTGAGAAAAAAATTGTTTGACATACGAGCTACCAATCATTGACATTATCTTAAATGCAATAATCTTCAACTTTAGATATTTATGTCCCAAATATTTATAAAATGATTTGGTATCTACTTCAAAAACTTTACAAATTCTTAATAGCTATATCACACTTCATTTCTATAACTTATGAGTTGAAGTTTTTCAGTTAATAGTAGAAAAAATTGAATTTTATTTAAATATCATGTCGGTGAACCTTTAATTAAAGTCACTTTTTAAATCAGAAATTAGACAGCTGCATTTTTCAAAGGGAATTTCTTCATAATTGGGAAGATCTTTCAAAGTGGCAAATTATAAAAGCTTCTTTAACATTTGACTCTCCCCAATGATCAAGTTTCATTTCAAATGCTTCGATTGATTCTACAAACTGTTATTATTATATGGTTTCTAGAGAATAATGGACGAACCTTTTGGTAAAATTACATGAAAACTTTGTAGAAGTAATTGATATTGACAATCCTGACCCTTGGCCCTCGGGAGAAGATAACGAAAAAGATCCCACCACAGAAATAAAATCAGAAAAATCTTGGCTGCCAGAGTTGGGAATCACTCTACATACTAGTAATAATAATTAGTGCTAATAGTAGTGTTAATGATAATAGTGTAGTGATGTTATTAATTAGTGTTAATATTAATGTTATTGATAATAGTGTTGGTGTTAGTGCTCTCTCTCTCTCTCTCTCTCTCTCTCTCTCTCTCTCTCTCTCTCTCTTCTCTCTCTCTTTCACTTTTTTTTCTTTCTTTCGTGTTTTTTTGTTCTCTCTCTCTCTCTCTCTCTCTCTCTCTCTCTCTCTCTCTCTCTCTCTCTCTCTCTCTCTCTCTCTCTCTCTCTCTCTCTCTCTCTCTCTCTCAGATTTGATTTTTTTTCAATTCTTATCTAATCATTTCGTCTGCCATTTTCTTCTCTCGTGTTTTTCTTATGCATTTCTTTTTCAAGTAACTGAAGATTTTAGTATCTTGTTTCACCTTCAATTTCTCTTTTAATATTTTGCTTTCTCACTTATTATAATAATTATTATTATAATGATAATTATAATTATATTATTATAATAATTCATGTTTCTATATTTAATAAAGTTTTTTTTTCTGAATTTGAGTATTTTGTCAAAAAAAAATTTATAATACTATATATATATATATATATTTAGGGCATATATAGAAAAAGTATATATATATATATATATATATATATATATATATATATATATATATATATATATATATATATATATATATATATATATATATATATATATATATATATATATATATATATATATATAGTATTCATTATTTCTCTATCCTTATCTTCCACTACTACTTAACCACATTGTCTTCTATCGACATTAGTATTTCATTTATATACTTCTTCCTTGTTTTCATTTAGCACCATGAAACATTTGAGTGGCTAGTTTTTATTTTTTAAAGAAAATAACTTTTTAGCTCCTCTTTAAGAACGTGTTTCCGTATTAGTGTAATTTACCCTTTTAATTTTAAATTTTTCTTCAAGCGTTGAATTTTAGTGTTAAATTACTTGGAAGTACATAAATTGCTCTTAATTCAAATAATTATTGTACTCTACATAATCTACCACACAACTATAATATCTTCGAGAACGCATAGCCTAATCTCTAATCTGACATTTATATTTTTGGAATTTCTATTTCTTGATCTTTCTTTCAAATATCACATTATTTCTTTTACTAAAGGTAAAGAGATTGGTTGTTCTGACTTCTGAGGTGCCTTCAAAATTTCTTTCCTCACTCCAACTTTTTGCTCTTTATAAGAGTATCGTTCGGCCTCTATGGAGTATGCATCTAACATTTGGACTTAATTAACTAGTACAACTTGTCACTTTTTAAGAGTTGAAATCTAAGACTTTTCGTTTAACCAAGTCATTCGCTCTCACAATACTCTTTCCCAATATCTTTCTACCCGTTCCCCTTAATATGACGGGTTGAATGAGTGCAAGCTTCCAGTAAGGAATTAAGGTGGATGTAGAAAGACAGACGAAGCACTTTACCAAGGCATGTTGCAAACTCTGAAGCACATTTTCTAAGAACCACAGAGGGGATACCATCAGTAACATACCTATCTTAATAAGTATTAACGAGAGAGAGAGAGAGAGAGAGAGAGAGAGAGAGAAGGAGAGAGAAGAGAGAGAGAGAGAGAGAGAGAGAGAGAGAGAGAGAGAGAGAGAGAGAGAGAGAATGAGAGAATGAGAGAATGAGAGAATGAGAGAATGAGAGAATGAGAGAATGAGAGAATGAGAGAGAGAGAGAGAGAGAGAGAGAGAGAGAGAGAGAGAGAGAGAGAGAGAGAGAGAGAGAGAAAGAGAGAGAAAGAGAGAGAGAAGAGTTCAAGTTATTTAGTAGAAGATATGACGGCAGTACTATCGTCAGATAGATATGATAGAGGAGGAAAAGAGGAAGAATCATAAGTTAATGATATTTTTTTTTTTAATACCAGAAAAAAAGGTGAGGATGAGGATCCAGCTGTCCATGGTATTCCTACAGAGAAGAAGAGTTTTTAAGAGTCACGGAGAATTGGCTTATCAAGCTTTCGAGATAAAGTAGAAGTTGTAAGAGTTCCTCGAGTTTAAAGTTGATGGTAACTCGGTACATCATCATTTAAATTAGAATTAATACGGTATTTAATGCAGAAATTAATGGAGATACCGTATTCCAAAGCAAGTCGGCAATTCTGTGGTGGCTTCATCCTCACCACCGGAAGTTAACTCCCTTTATTTACATATATATATATATATATATATATATATATATATATATATATATATATATATATATATATATATATATATATATATATATATATATATATATATATATATATATATATATATATATATATTTATATATATATATATATATATATATATATATATAGTAGAGAGAGAAATAGATAAAGATATATATATATATATATATATATATATATATATATATATATATATATATATATATATATATATATATATATATATACTTGCTTGGTAGACCCCGTTCTCCTTATGCGAGAAACGGGAGTTATTGTACCACCACAGCAGGTAGGACCCAGAGATCCGGCAGAAAGATTGCATCAAAACTATTTTTAATGTTCGTCAGGCGCGAGCAGTCCAGCAAGAGATGTTTTGCGTCGTACTCTGTTAGAGAGGATGTCATTGACAGGGGGGAGGGGGATTATGAATTTTATATTTATATTCCTGATGGGAGGGATGGTGCCACGAGCGTAAACGGCATTACTCCGGCTTGCCGGTCCAAAGTTTGTCCTGTGGTGATATTTCGGGAGAACGTGCATGGAGTATGGTGTTATTTGGATATGCGGAGATCATTCTTTGGGTTAACTCAGTGTGGATGTTTTTAATAATGGGGGGTATCTGTGGGCTGAGGTCGTGTTGTATATTTTTAAATAGTACGAAGCAGTTGTGATCTTTTCACTTCTCGATGCAGGGGGTTGTCTCTTGAGAGTGACTTGTTCTAAAATTGGCAGCCTATCATGTCAAGATGGGTACTTACGGAAAGAATTTTTGTTTCGGCTAGTAAGTGATGGATCGTTGTAGAGGGAAAGAAGCCTGTTATTATTCTAAGAGCTTTATTTTGTACACCTTTTAGCTTTATTTTGTACACCTTTTAGTTGTTGTATATTGTACTGTGGTATTGCTGGTTCCTAGGCTGGTGATGCATACATAGTTTTAAGAAGGGGCAGAGGTATTGCCCGTATACTATTGTGAGGGTCTCTTTGTTTCGGCTGCGATTTGTTCCGGTTAATGTTTTCATCGCCATTAATTTATGTGTGGCTCTAGAGGTAATATTGCTTATGTGGGGGGGTGAATATCATGTGTGTGTGTTGAAGGTTAAGCCTAAGATAGTGCGTTTTTTATTAAGAGAGACTAATGTTTTAAAGGAACACAGTTGTATGGGTTATTGAATTCTCTTCTATCATGTGTAAGTAGTGTGATAGAGGATTTTTGAGAAGAAGGCAGTCATTCTAGTTGTTGATAGCCATTGTTTCAGCTGGTTTTTATATTGCTGTAGTTTTCTACTTGCTGTATTTATAGAGAATATTTGGTCTATGATTGTTAGGTCGTCTACAAAGCTATTTAATTTTTATAGAAGGGGTTGTGGGTTGAGATAGATCAAGCATAGAGATTAAAGTGTGTTATTGATAGGATGGCCCCTTGGGGGACTCCATTATATAGTTTATATGTGGGGGATGTGTGGCGTCCTTGTAAACTAGCTGTAGCTGTCCGACCGTATAGGAAATTTCCTATTATTTTCTCGTCATTGATATTTAATTCTGTATTTAATACTTTGGCTATTATGGGGTGACGTGAAACTGTATCGAATGTCTTGTTTATGTCTACTGTTACTAGGAGAGTGCGGGAGGGGGATATTGTTTGGTTAAATCCTGTGAGTATGCTTTGTTAAATTGGTTAGTAGTATAGTGGTGGAATATTTTAGCCTGAATCCATATTGGGTATCAGAGAGGGTGTTAGAAGGGGAGATCCTAATCAGGATTGACCTCTCGAACACTTTATAATTGTAGAGTAAGTTATGAGAGAGAGAGAGAGAGAGAGAGGAGAGAGAGAGAGAGAGGAGAGAGAGAGAGAGAGAGGAGAGGAGAGAAGAGAGAGAAGAGAGAGAGAAGAGAGAGAGAGAAGAGAGAGGAAGAGAGAGAGAGAGAGAGATGATGGAGAGAGAAGAGAGAGAGGAGAGAGAGGAGAGAGAGAGAGAGAGAGAGTTTCATATGAAGCGGAAGTTTTGGGTGGTTTATAAGGTTTTAGTATGTGTGTGTTAGTGTGTGTGGGGGGGGGATTATATTTGCACGCTTCCAGAATGGTGGGATAGTGTCAGTTTCCTGCGTTAAATATTTGGGTTAGGATTTCTATGGTTTTAGTTCCTAAGTGTTTGAGATGAATATTGGATATTTTTTTCTGGACCCTCTGCTTGTGAGTTTTTGAGGTTTTGATGAGTACTTCTAAGGGAGGGAACAGGGAAGGGGTCATCTTGGTCGTTCTTCAACCTTTTAAGTCGTTTAATTGTTAATTTGTGCGGATTGTAGGTTTATGGCTTATTTTGGAATAGTGTAACATAATAATGTTGCATTAGTTTTTTGGGCTGAAAATTTTATTATTTTGCTTAAAGATGGCTTCGTGTGTTGGTGGAGGTTGCGTTTGTGATGTGTGGAATTTTTTTTTATTTTTCGGAATATTTTTGTTGTATTGATTTTTATGGCTGTGTTCTGGTATAATGTCGCCAATTTTTATTCTTATTCGAGTTGAAGATTAAGTTATGTATTCTGTTGTTGTTGTTGTTGTTTATTTGGTTGTCATTTGGTTGTTTAATTTGTCAGAGGGATTTTCTTTGTTTTATTAGGGTGTATATTTCGGGTGAAAAATTGGGATTAAAATAATTGCGGTAGCCTAGGGGGGGGGGATGTATTTTTTTTTTTTTTTTTTTTTTTTAGTATAGTTTTATTGTAGTGTTGAATTGCCTTGTCGAGAGACGAAAAGTCAGCAATTCGGAAAGATTGTAGTTCTTGCAATATAAATTCAGTATAAGTTAGTCAGCTCGCTTTCTTTTTGTTAGTGGAGGACGGACGGCGCGATGGGTATGTTGTTTTTTAAAGTGGCGTGTTGTGGGCAGGGGTGGTGCCTCGATCGACCACTATATGGTGAGTAAGATAGATTGAGATAACGGGTGTGCGAAAGAATAGAGATATGAGATAAAGTGATCTCACTGCTGCTGCCATGTTGCTTTAACTTGAAGATTTGGAGGAAACAGAAGAGTGTCAGGGACGTGGAATTCTGATTATGTTGCAAAGTGTTGTCGAATGGGTTGGGTTATATAATTAATAGAGATATTAAGTCATGTAAGTATTCCATGATTGTGTCGTGTATGTGTGTGCGTTTTTGTTTAAGCCATAGCGGGTATGAATTGAAGTTCGCCAGACCAGTATCAAGTTTTGAGTTAAAGGGAATACTGGACAGAGATAAATCACCTAGGGCACGTGTTGAGAGGTGGTTGGTGGGATATATAAAATTAAAGTTGTGTGTGTGTTTTTTTTTTTTAATATAGATTTTTACTTCCATTCTAATTGGTACGTGATATTGGATCACTTGCTCATAATTAGTTATGTGAGTTATTGGGTGTGACAATTGGATGGGCTTGATGTATTGTAAGTGAAGAGCGTGACAAGAATATGTGTTGGATGGTCCTGATACTGTCTTCGGATTGTGTAATATTGAGGAAATCAGAAGGTAAGTGTCTTTGGTGTGATTAGAGTTCCTGCATAAGTGCTATGTGTATAATGAAAGGTGTTGAGAAGTTCTTTGTTTATTCTTTATGCCATTAATATTTAATTGAGGTATGTTTGATTATTATGTGCGTATGGATGGATGCGGAATTTCTGGTGTGCCGTCCAGCATTAGGCTGGACTATGTTTGGGAGATATCGAGCCTGAAGAGCGTTTGAGATTTGTACACTTTTACACGACAATCAAGTTGGCTAATATGTGGCCACCAATACTGAGAGACCTTGTCCACGGTAAGTGATCTATTACATTTGGGGCAAATATATGCCCCGAGACCTGGATTTAATTCTATGTCGCCGGCTAAAAGGAGAATTTGGAGCGCCTACTCTGTCTTTACAAGGGTGAAGGAAGATAGGATGGATATTCTGGGCCCAGACCGCGATTACTGGGTGACGATCCCAAAGATCCTACCTCCACATTAGGTGAAGGGGAAAGGGGGGGCCTTGACCATTCTGAATGTTTTGACGATTTCTTCCTCGCTGCTACTTCTTGAAGACAGTGCGGATTTCTTCGAAAATAACTTGTAGTTGGAACAGCTCACATGCTTGACAGCATCGTCTACTATATATATATAATATATACTAATATATATATATATATTATTAATATAATTATATAAGGTATATATATATAGTATATAATAATATATATATAGATATTAATATCATTATATATATTATATATATGAAATATAGTATAATATATATAATATTAATGAGCAGTGTAGAATATGATGTTGAGACCCCCAAGTGGGAGAATAGGCGATCAGCATGGAGCATTATCATAAATGTACATCACAGGATATCCTGCTATCCTATGGCACACACCTTTATATGACAAGCGATATCCGAAGTGTTCTTTCAAGCTTCGATCATCCATCATGCGCTGCGTTCTGCTTTCATCGCGAAGCACCGTGAAGTTGAGAATCCTTGATGAGTATGACACTTATTCATACTGCGAGAAGTTTAACAAGAAGCCTTGTGGCAGAGTATAACCCAAAGGATAGGTTTGATATTACGTGGACGGTGTCGCTTGGGAAAAGCCGAATAATAACACGCAGAACGCATGGGGGTTGAGAGGTGGTGGGGGGTGTGACACTGATCCGGCGAGTCCCACGTGAGACTTCCTGGTTTTCCTCATATATTTTCTGTATTCTTTATCTTCTACTTACATGTTGCGTATCTCATTGTTGTATCTCTATCGATCTTGCAGATCCTTAGCAGGTTTACTTTGTTTCTTCTTCAGTTTTTTCTTCTTTTGTCTTCTTTCTACTTCCTTCTCATTTTCTTTTTGGTGTTCTTCTTATTTTTAAATATTTTTAAGGTGGTTTTATTTTTTTTTTTTTTATTTTTTATTTATTTATTTTTTAAATTTGATATTTTTTCCTTTTCTTTATATTTTTCCAGATCATTTCATATTCTTTTTTCTATGTCCTACTTTCAATTGCCTTTATTTTTTCCTTTTGCTTGGTTTCATTTTCATCTTGACCTTCTTATTGTCTTTCTCCCTTCTCTTCTCTTTCTCCCTCTTCTCTTTCTCCCTCTTTGGTTGATACTTCTTCTTTTCAAAAGAAAGTTATGTCATTCTGCATTAAGTAAAGGACGATAAAAAAATATTTTATTTATATGTCTGGCGATATAATTATATCCTTGCATTGTTTGTATTGCATAATTATTTATTCATTTTTTTATCTGGGCTTCCTAGATATAAATGTTTCATATTTATTATTGCTAACAAAAACTAGTTCATTTAGTTGTCTTCGGTGCATCAGAGGCAGAAGAACATTTTTGTAGTCATGAGTTCTTTTGTATCACATTGGTTGAAAGTATATCCTTAGCAATAAGTGTGTGCTTCGTAGTAACGAGGCTTTGTCCCTTACCAAATGTAACAGATGAAAATACTTATTTTAACAAAGACAAATATATTTTGAATATTATTTGTTACGATGTAACTTCTAAAATTAATGCATATAACATTACTTCCTATTGTATTAACGGACTATGGTTCCCACCTTTAACTAATATATGTAAGGAATCTATGAAAAAGAGAGAATATTTAAATGGTTACTATAAATGGCTTGAATTTTCTAATGATTATGAACATTGGAGGGAAATTTTTAAATCTGTTAAAAAAGGTTACCCAAACCGACTTAAAAGATCACCAAATGTTGGAAAATTTGAAGCCTTAAAAAGGCATGAACTAGTCGATAAAAAAATAAGTGAAGGAATTCTAGAGACGGTCATCGATCCAAATACACCAGGAGTTGTTAGAGTTCATCCAGGTGGAAAAGCTTTTCTTTTATGTCGTGTAGAGAACTTAGGCACTAATAGTGTTATGTGGTTTATTGGTGATAAAGTGCTTAGTATAGATACCTCGATATTTATACCAGAAAAGAGATTTTTCTTATCATTCGACAGTGAAACAGGGACTTGGATTTTAGAAATAAATAAGGTCAAAATGAGTGACCAGGGAAATTACACCTGCCAAGTAAGTAATAGACCAACCATTCGACATATTGTCAGCTTGCAAGTTATTCCAAATGGGAAACCTCTTTTACCAAGTTTGAAGAAAAAGAGAAGAAGGAGAAGGAAAAAGAACATAAGACGTACGTATTGAATTAAAAATATGACCTATAATATTACTATTTATAGAGATGGGCAAAATGACTCTTGACTCAGAGCCATGATTCACCAAAGATAGGAAAGAAATAAAAATAAATTGAATCAGAGCCATGCTTCACCATTTCCAATCTCCCCAATATCCTTTAAACAAACAAATGAGCACATACATATGAAAAATGCCAGATTTGCAAGCTTTGTAAAATATTGCTAACATTTTGCAGCATTATCTAGCAAATTTGGCATCTTTTCCTATGATTTCCTAATTTTTAACGGGTAAATATACACATCTTTTAAGAAGAAAAAGGATGGAAAGAGCTTTTGTATTACATTTTTCTCTTTACTTTTATTGTTTTAGGCCTAACCTAACCTAACCTTTAATACTTGAACAGAAAAGCAAAACGTATCCAACTTTATGCAAATCTTGATTAAATATATAAATAAATTAGATTAAATAAATCATATCCGATAATGTATAACCTAATAAACTTTTACTTTGTCGCCCCCCCCCCACGTCCCCCGCCACTGCCCTCATAAGATCCTACGAGAAGCAGGTGACCTCGAGGTACTTCTCCACCATCGCCGGCAGCGCTTAGAGATCCTATGGTTTTAGTACAGTGAAGTTGCTTGTGATGCCCTCCAAAGCAAGGCAATCTATCATGAGATGTTTTATGTTGTCGATAGTTTGAGAATGGAAACTTTGGCAGTAGGGGGAGGGATTTCTGATATAATCAAATTTCTATTCCTGAAGGGAGGGGTAGTGCCCAGGGCATACCGTAAAAGCATTACCCGTGCTTGGCGGTCCAAAGTTTGATTAACTATTTGAAATTCAGGTGAACGGGCTTGGAGTGGGGCATTGTTTGGTATGTGAATAATAGATTCATGGGTTAATTACGTGTGAATGTTTAATGATGTGAGTGTCGGGTGGTGGTTGGGGCAGGTTGTTGTTTATAGTAGAATAGTATTTTGCTAGTGTAGCCATTTAATTTCTTGGTGGGAGGGGGGGGGGTGATCTATAGAGGAATTGATTCATATATATATAATAATATATTATTATATATATACTTATATATATAGATAGTATTGTAATATATAGTATATATAATATATTATATATATATAGTATATATATATATTATATATATATATATATATATATATATATATATAGCATATATATATATAATATATATATATATATATATATATATAATTGGTGATTTTTGGTTTAGAGCGCAGTACAGTTTTGGAATCCATATCTCAAAAAAAACTACAATAGCTACAGGCGAAAAGGAATACATTGTTGGAATCCTGGCAAAATTTCTATTGCGGAAACTGTAAAAAAAAAAAAAAAAAAAAAAAAAAAAAAAAAAAACAAAAAAATCATATCTCAAAAACTACAATAGCATACAGCGAAAAGGAATACATTTTTGGAATCCTTGTAAAAATTTTAGTTAGGGAAAATGTAAGAAAAAATAAATAAATAAATAAAATAAAGATAAATATGGCAATTTTTTTTTTTAGGAGCAGGGACATTATTATATATTATTAATTATTTGTAAAGGTATTACACGACATGTAGGGAGGCTCGAAGCCGGACGGCGAAACAGGGGGGGGACGCTTTCCATACCCCGTAGGAGGGGCGGAGGAACACCGCGACACCCAAATACCAAAGAGCGGGGTTCCGGAGACCCTCCCCGGAGGGGGGGCGGGAATTAGGCCTACCCGTAGTTCCCCGGGGAAGCCGACGAGAACCCCGACTCCTGCCATCGAGGGTGCGGTATACCCGTGGGGTATTCTTTAGTAAAAAGAAAAAAAGCAAAATTTCAATAGAAAGTCTATTTATTTTAACGAGTACCAATAAAACAGGTCTCTTAAATAGGCTCGTCTAATCAATATACTTAATATTATTAACAATAATATTTTTAATTTTTATTTTTTTTTTTACATTCTCCTATCTAAAATCTTTACCAGGATTCCAAAAATGTATTCCTTTTCGCCTGTAAGCTATTGTAGTTTTATAGATTAAATTTATTTTCTTTTTCTTTTTTCTTTTTTTTTTACATTTTTCCGCACTAAAATTAGACCAGCATCCAGCAATGTATTCCTTTTCCTTGTGGCTCTTGTAGTTTTTGAGATATGGATGATGATAGTTGTCGCTCTTAACCAATTATATAGTATATATAATATATAATATAATATATAACTATTAATATATATATGTATATATATATTATATATATATATATATATATAATATATTATAATATATAAATATATATATAGTTAGGTTGGAAACCAAATAGCTCGCTCACACACCATACCAAAACCTATATTACTAATCGTCCTGCAAGAATGCATACAACTGAATAGAATCCACCGGCACTCTCTCCTGGTGAATGATCGAATATACGAGCACCACGACACAAATCTCACACAGCCTATGCCACGCCGGAGACATCACAGGCACGCGATCGCATACAAAACTATGAAATAACAACCATATACATATACTAAACTATAATACACATAAATAACCAACCAATAACCAATAATAGTAAATAAAATACTAATACTCTCTCACTCACATATACCCTTACTAAAACGGACAATAATAGTAAACTATCATCACCTACCAAAAAACAACCACACTCCATACACCCCTAATAGTACGCTAGATATATATAACTAAACAATACGTATCAACCTATAAGTACATACTACTACATAACAATACTACTCACATATATATTCATATACCAGAAGTGCGAACTAGTCAGGAAGAAAACACACAAGAGTTATTCCGGCAAATTGAAATAGAACTGAGAAAAATATGCACACAAACAAAACACACCAACGTCATTATTAGGATAGCAATTCGCACACCGCGCAACATCAACAGAACCTCAGACCTTCACACTACACCATTAGAAAGGTAAAAGAACGAAAGCCAATAGACATATATTTAAGACTTATGACTACTCTCGCACAATCTTTTTGAGATTTAATGCGCCAATAATTTCAATAACACAAACACAACACTATAATACACTAGCTACAAATAGATTCCTCATAACTATACAATTGAATAGGCAATAATAACATCACAACATAACAACCTACTACATAATACCACAACCCATAAGTAAAGAAACTAGCTCACTCAACCAAACACGGCCACAACAACAAAAAACTCCAACCTACACTAATATATTATACTACTTACATAACATATAACCTCACTACACTACAACTACATATATTATAACGCCCACAATACTAAACACCATACTCTCATAACACTAACCTCAACAATTAACTACAGATATTTACATCACCTACACTCACATATGATAACTCAACAATCAACAGAGATGGATATCACATATATATATACCCTCACTAACACTACCCCATAAAAAACATCAACAGAGTTAATAAATACCTCAACTACTCACTTAATAATGATATATAAAATCCATATACCACTCCCTACAAACACCACCTTACCTAGACCTAATAAAAATACATAATAAAACCATTACTCAACTCAACCTACCCCACTACACTACACCTATAAAATAACACACAAATATACTAAACATACACTAACTACATCAATACCTAAAATAAACATAAATTAATAATATCAATATAACACTCAACTAATAATATACCTTTTTAACAGCAGACAACTACTAAACATAAAAGATACACCACCTAGGGACAAACCCAAACCTCATATAATAACAACCTATAAATAAAATACTACAATAATAACTACACCTACACCTAACATAAACAAATAAAATATATATAAAATATATATATATATATAAGATATATATAAAATATATGTCAACACTTCTCTCTATTACTCATCAGCACCGCTTTATTAGAGATTATAATATGCTTACCTCAAATTCACAGCATTATAAAAATAACTACTACGATATGAACATATACATAAAAAATAAAAACCAACAAATCATATATACTATCATATATACTCACAAATACAAATACCTACTAATCACTCACCCCCTAACTATACTAACCCAATAAACTAAAAATAAAAACTATATATCTATAAATATAAAACAACCACCAATTAGTTTAACTCATAAATATAACATATATATAAAACAAAATATATATATAAAACAATATAATATATAATATAAATAAATAAAATATAATATATATAAAATGTACATAAACAATTCAAAATCAGTTATAACTATTTTTATAAAAAATATAATGAATAACTCTAAAGTATAACTGAACACAATGAATATATATAAACATGGGCAAAACAAATGGCAAACTATTAGAACTATAGAGCACACCTAGTCATATAACAAATAATCTTACATACATATAATAAGGTCACAGAACTAAGCTACAAAATAAAATTCGAGTTAAGAATTCCAACGAAAAGGGAATATTATAATAACGAATACTTACCTTGTCTGTAAGAAAATATTTTTACTATTTCTTTGTAAGATAGAAGAACCGAAATTACTTCTCTTAACGGAATATTTTCCAAATTTTAAGGGATTTAAATTTTTAAAAATAATAATAATCCATAATTGGCATAATCATTAATGCATAATCATAATCATAATCATAATAATATAATAATAATAAAATACATAATCAATCAATAATAAATAATACAATCAAACAACTAATACAGTAATTAATATAATATAATTATAATTATAATCTATGAATTATATTATAATTATAATTATAATACAATTAATATGACATTATAAATTATAATTATATAATTATAATCTATAATATAAGATAAAAAACAATAACATAAATATAATAATAATAATAATAGCCAATTATATTGAATAATTATATTTATAATATTTATTTTATAAATTATAAATATAATATAATTATAATTATAATTAAAAAATAAATATTATAAAAATAAATATAACTAACAATAAATCAAATAAATAATAATAATACATTAAATACCAAGTACGACAAACCAACATTAATACAATAATACATAAATCCTACAATCACATCCCTCCTGAATCACAGTTGACTTAGACCAAAACCCAATAAATCCTGATCCTTTATAATCTGTCTTGCAACATGACGTTGACACTCAATTAAACTCATCTTTAGAAAAGTCAACCAACACTAATTAATAATTAAGAATTAATAATTAATATTAATATTTAATTTAAATTTATAAATTAATAATACAAATTATCTTCAAGACTATTAAAAATTCAATAGGATTACTAGTCTTAATAATAATACTATAATAATAATAATAATTAATAATAATAATTTAATTAATAATAAAAATGAATTAATTAATTAAATAATTAATTATTATATTATATAATTAAATAATTAATAATAAATAATAATAAATAATAAATAATAAATAATAAATAACCAAATGCTAATGTAAATAATAGATAAAAAATCAATAGTCAATAATCAATAGTCACTATTCAATAATTCAATAAATCAATACATCAATATCAATATTTTTTTATAAGAATCAATAGATCAATAAGTCAATAAATCAATAATCAATAATCAATAATTCAACTAATCAAAATCAATAAAATAAGTTAATAACAAAAAAATTAAAATAATAAATAATTATCAAAAAAATAAAATTAGAATTAAATTTTTAAATCAATAATAATAATTAAATAACTTAATAAAATAAGTAAAAAATAATAAAAAACAAATAAATAACCTAATTGTGTAAATCCAGGAGATTTGATAGAGAATTTAATAACATATTCTTTTTCTTCTAGTTATGAAGAAATGGAAAATGAAAATGGGATTGAAAGCAATTCAAAAAAGGCACTGATATGTCCATATCTTACTGTCTATCAAAGACGCTTCCCACTAGCTGGAACATAGTTACAATCATTATGATGGAAAGAATAGAGAAATAATCTCAACATACAACTAATCAAAGAACCTCTTGCTTTGGACGCCAGTTGGGTAATGCCAAAGTTTAAAATTCCTTACTAATGTGGACAATGAACATCATAGCACACTGCACTTAAGCTATTGAAACCATTTGAAGGAAATAACCAAAATAAAACAGTTGCCTCTACAGCTTCTCTTCTCCGATGTACGATGGCCTATGTAATCTCAACGCTAAAGGCAAGCATTTTTGAACCATCTTCAATGAAAATGATGACGGTTTAAAAAGAATGAACAATGTAATAAACTAGAGCTAGAAAAATGCTTTGATTCTGTGGAGATTAATGACTTTCATACTATTGCCAACTTACTTAGATCCCCGTTATATAAAAGCAAGTTTTTTTTGTAAGGCAATATTTAGAACAAGTTATATCTCACTTTGATCGCAGTTGAAAAAATTCAATCTGAACACTCTATTAATTCGCCACCCACTTTTGAAAGAAAAAAAAAATGAAATATCTAAAAAACCAACACCTTCTTCAAGTAAATCAATACAGATTCACCGGAGATTTCTACAGTCTAGACCAATTAGTTGATAGAAAAACGAAAACAACAAACGCATGTACACAAAAAATTGATAGTTATAAAAAGGGCAAGCTTAGAAAATTGCTTTGATTCTGTGAAAATTAATGAACACTCATTAACCATACTAATTGCAACATTACTTAGATCCCCAGTTATACAAGGCAAGTTTATTTATTTTGTAAGCAATATTAGAACAACGTAAATCAGAATACATCTGATATACGCACCCACAGTTGACACCCACAAAAATTCAATCATACGAAACACTACTAATTTAATTCCGCCACCGCAAACTATAACAGAAAAAAAAATGAAACTGCATACAGAACCAAACACCTTCTTCAAAATAAAATCAATAACAGATTCACCGGAAAGATTTCGTACAGTCTTAGATATTACACTGAAACGATAACGAAAACACAAAACACAAAAGCACACCAAACGTATGAAATCAAATTATCTAACTTATAAAGGCAAGTTTTTTTTTATGTAAAGGCAATATTTAGCAAACAAGTATATTCGTCACTTGATGTATCAGCAGGTTGAAAAACAATAGCTCAAATTTTATCAAAAATATAAAAAAACTAAAATAATAATAAAATTTTCACCATTTATAGTATTTGATACTCAAATATATATATAGTATAAACATATATACTATCATATATATACACTATACATATATATATACGCCTTATATATATATCATATATACTATATATACTATATATATAAAAAATCAAAAAAAATATTATTCAGTATAGTAGTTACAATTTTCATCCGTTAATAAAAACGAGATTCAATTATAAATTTTATATATTCACAATTTCCAATAAGCCAATAAATTTAGGATGCAATTCCCTTCCTATCTGAAAATGGGCTCTACTATTGTAACACAGTGTTGTGTCCTTTGAGACCCCGAATACAATACATTCAATTTCTATAATACCTTTCATGCATTGTTAGATTACAGCTATATTCTTGAGCATTCAAACAGATGCTGATGCCCTCTTCTTTTCAAAAGTAATTCAATTGTAATTAAAATTATTACCAATAATAAATCATGGTAATTGCCATAAGGATCTTAACCTAGCGTACTCATAGCGTAGTAGCTATGAGTTTTTTCACAGCTTAATTATTATGTTACAAAAAAAAAAACAATTATTATTTGATAATAATAATATAATGAACTAATAATAATAATAATAATAATAACTAATAATAATAATATAATAATAATAATAATAAATAAGTAATAATACATAATATAATAATATAATAGTATTCACAATAAAATAATAATAATAATAATTAATAACTAATAATAAATAATAATAATTAAGTAAAATAATAATAATAATAATCTTTAATAATATAATAATAATAATAATTAATAATAATAATAACTTAAGAATAATAAATCATTAATAACAATAATAAGTAAAATACATAATAAAATAATAATAATATTAATAATAATTAATAATAATAATACATAATAATAATACATAATAATAATAATAATAATAAATAATAATAATAATGAATAATAATAATAAATAGATAATTAGCCATAA
>JABUQX010076821.1:37500-48963 GCA_015478945.1 Trachelipus rathkii | reverse complement strand
GCAACTCTTTAAGCCTGCGATTTCGTGGCCCATTTTACCATTTCAATAATTTCCTTCAACTGTATTTCATCAATGAGTTTGTTTATATAGTTTAGAAAAACGTTTTTTAATATTTATCACAAGTGGTGCTAAAACACACTTTTATCGGCCATTTTCTTAATTTCAACAGTTGTGGATTTAATAGAAAAATAACAAATAACCATGTGACAGAAAAAAAAGTTAAATTTGTTGATTTAGTATTATTATTTATATTATTATATTATTATTATTTTATTATTATTTATTATTTATTTATTTATTTATTTATTTATTTTTTTATTTATTTATTTTTTTATTTATTTTTTATTATTTATTATTATTATTATTATTATTATTATTATTATTATTATTATTATTATTATTATTATTATTTTTATTATTATTATTATTATTATTATTATTATTATTATTATTAATTATTATTATTATTATTATTATTATTATTATTATTATTATTATTATTATTATTATTATTATTATTATTATTATTATTATTATTGTTGTTGTTGAATTTCTGTTTCGTTAATAAGTTTTCAAGCGGTTGATTCTGATGCAACATCTGACGTGGTCACGTGGTGACATCTTTCTTGTAGTCTTCTTTTAAACAGGTGTTTCCGTTCGATTTTTAAATTAATTATAATATGTTTTTATGCTTTCGATATTAGCGGCAATATTTTAAAATTTATTATTATTGCGTTTTTCTATTTCAATCTTTTGTTACGTTTATTAGTTTCGTGTTTAACATTTGTACTAAATCATTTTCTCAAGAAAGAATATTTCATTTACAAAGGTTTAATTAAAACGGTAAAGATTTACCGTTCTTCTCTTTATTGACCTTTTCGCTTACTTGGATCGATCCAGTGCTGTAATATAGCCACAAGCCAAAAACTATTCGAATTTTATTTGAATTTAACTTTTCTTACACAGAAAACTTTTATAAAACTAGAACTTTAGAAAATAAACCTTGAAAACTATAAATTAACAAACTAGAAAATTGCAAATGATTGAACACGACCAATAACATAACAAAATATTACAAAATATAACAAAAATATTACGAAATAAGTTTTCAAACATTGGGCTCATTTTTTTAATTTTATATCTACTATTTTAGGGTAAATTTCTCAACAAAGAACCAGGGAGATTCTTTGGCACATGTCGATTATCTTTTGAAGGTCAAATTCTTTTTTTTTTAACGATGCAGAGTAAAATAAATAAACAAAAATAAATTACATTAAATTACATTAAGTAGTTATGTTTAGAGTTTAGTTAGTTTATATAGATTTAATTTTTTATATTAAGGTTTGAGTTTATTTTTTTTACATAGATTTAAACTTTTTTGTTTTTTTTTTAAATATTTTTAGCTTGAGGTAATTTTCTAAAAAGACTTAGGAATTTTCCCTTCATTTTATGAAATGTGTTCGAATTCCTGCAACAATCGATATGTATGTGGAGGTGGAGGTGGAGGCGGATAATCGACATGAACCATTCTTTTTTTGCTTTATTTGAAGTAATTTCACTTCCTCAATGAAAAAATTATGAATATTATATACAAAAATGGGAAGTAAGTTTCAAATAGTTTCAAAAAAAAAATTGCACTAGGTGTACGGCACCTAACTAATTCATATTTTATTTATTTCAGTTATAAGTTGATGAATATACTCATAAATAAGTTTTATGCAAAAAAATAGGCGTCCCAAAATTTAATATTTGTGCTTACTCACCCAGTTCTACGATTGCTCAAGACTTCCTAGTCACGCGGTGCCACAAAGCCCCTTTTTTAATTGACAAAGCCGTTTTAGATCATGTAATAAGTAATTCTTCATCATTTTTCGCTTTCTTCTATGTCATCTTCAAAACATTTATAGATGTCTTCCTCCGTCTAATCAAGTAATCATTTTTCAGTAGAAATGCAATACATTTCTGGTTCCTATTCCTCATTCGGTTTCTGGCATTTTGCAAATAATGTCAACTCTATCATTTGCTTATTAAGACTGTACACTTCAGGCGATTTTTTTTTTTCTTCACAAAATAAAACTTAAATATAATACAGCACATTCTGTCCATATTGGCGAAACTTGGGACAGAATATTTGTGCGAAAACGAAGCAAACCCGAAATTTCAAACACGCAAGATTAATATTATATATATATATATATATATATTATATATATATATGGATAATTATATATATATATATATTTATTCTCTAAAATATATATACTATTATTATATATATATATATATATATATGGTAAACGTTTACATTCTGGCCGCGACGAGTTCTCGATATCGATATCGATATAGTATGTATTATATATATATATTATATATTATAGTAATATTATATATATATATATATATATATATATCTATATATATATAATAGATATATAGTGGGAAGTCGTTTTACGATTAGACTGACATAGCTACGGGAAAATGAATAATTTTTGGAATCCTGGAAATTTAGTTTTTGAACATGTTAAAAATAAAAAAATAAAAAAATAGTTAATAATTATAGTAATATGAATACAAGCCTATTTAGAGACTTTTTATACGTTGTACTCGTTAAAATAACTAGACTTTACTATTAAATTTTGGCTGTTTTTTTTTAAGCTAAGAATATCCAAGGTATACAGCACCGATGGCAGGAGTCGGGGTCTCTCGGCTCCGGGAACTACGGGTAGGACTAATTTCCCCCCGCTCCGGGGAGGGTCTCCGGAAACCCCCGCTCTTTGGTATGGGTGTCGGGGGGTTCCTCCGCCCCTCCCCTACGGGGTATGGAAAATGTCCCCCTGTGGTTCCCCGTCGCTCAGCCCCCTACATTGCCGTGTAATACCTTACAAATAATATATATATATAATATATATATAATATATATATATATAGTATATATTACGTATATATAATATATATATATATTATTATATATATATATATACTATGTCCAGCTCCCCCTCTGAAGTACGCCATTTTTTATGTTTAATATTTGTTTTTTGTTTTTTTTTACATTTTTCCTAGCTTAAATTTTAAGACAAGGATTCAAGAAATGTATTCTTTTCCTGTAGCTATTGTAATTTTGGATAATGGTTGTAGCTCTTCTGAGGCTGACCATATTATATAATATATAGTAATATATTATATATATATGTATATTATATATATATATATATATATATATGATATATATATATATATTATATATATATATAGTTACTTGATAATACGTACTAATTTTTGAATTCGTAGTGTATACTCATTTACTTGGGCATTGTTGTTATTTTGAATTTTCCTTCATTGCATATTGTATTTGATTTGCTATTTTGTTTAAAAAATGCTGTTAAGTGCATTGTCATTGCAAATATGTATTAAATCACATAATTTAATATTTAAAAGTCACTACACAAATTTTTAAATGTAACTTTGCAGACCAATAAAAGACCGACTTCCTTTCACGACTTCAGCTTTTAAAATGCAAGCTCTTTTGTTTACCTGCCTTAATATTTACATAGAAATGGAAATGGGTTTAGGCGATTCGATATATCGACAAACGATTTTGAAGAAAGAAAATCGAGATGCAAGCGCGGCCACAATGTAACGTTACCCCAATATAGATTTTATATTTTATAATAATATATAATATTTATTTATATATATATATACCCTATATATTATATTAGTATATATATATTATAATCTTATATATATATAGGTAAATGTGAGCTGGATGACCCGCACACCCTAGTTTTTTTTATTTGAAAAGTTAAAATGCAGTATAATTGGCCAGAATTTGGCTTTCGGTGTGAAGCTCAGATTCTTTCCTTTTTTAAATTTTTTTTTAAAAATTGTATGACTTATTTCGAATGTGATGTTTATTAATTAGTTTTCTGAAAGCTAAGGGCTTAACATTGAGTAATTTGAGTAGTGATATTATCAATTTTATTTATTCTTAAATAGTTTTTACAAATATTTTATCTTCATTGAATCCAATGATTTAATCATTCAAAGTATGAACACTTACAGGAAAACATAATACATATTTGGGATCAGCGTATAAAGCGTGTAAAAAAAGAGTGTAAAAAAAAAAAAAAAAAAAGAACAAAAAAAAAAAACGAGTAGACACTGTGCGGCAAAATTACAGTATTTGAAATCAGCGTATTAGGAAGCTATTATATGCAAGTCGTTTTTGATTTGAAAACTAAGATACAACCTCCACAAGAGGTAGCGTGACCGCTATGGATACCAGGAGCTCGGGTCTCTCGGTTCCATTGAAGGCTGACCGACGGGGGGACTTCGTCCCCTCTGCCCATCGGCTGGAGCCCCTAATGGAATATATTCCTCAGTTGACTTCAATTTGTTAATTCGATACGGGCGCGTCGAGGCCGGGAATGGGGGACCGAGGGGGGGAAGAAACGTTTTTAACATTAAAGCTTTTAGCGCTGGATTCCAATAGTAATTTTGTTTTTACCTGTAAGGTCAGGTACTTTTCGTAGTTTTGTTTTGTTGTTTGTTTTTTTTTACTTCGGTAATAGCGCTTTATTCGCTGATTTCCATATGCTTTGGTTTTCTGTAGAAGATGTCATACTTTTGAGATAATGTCTGTGGCCCTTTTCTGGGATTACCTTAAAACAAAATATTATTAAACTGGGATAAAGTATAAAGATGTACAAATGGTTTATGTTCGCTCTTTATCCTGGCTCTTGCTCTCTCTCTCTCTCTTCGCTTCTTCTTATATATATATTATATATATTTATATATATTATATTATATATTATATATATAATAGCTATATTATATATATACATCAAAATATTTTTTAAAGGAGAATTAAATTTGAATGATGGACTTCCATCATTTATGAGAATAAATTGACTTTTCATTCTTTTTTTAACCTAATTTAATTTTACCCTAATCATATATTAAAAAAGGAATTTAAACAAAATTAAGTTTCTTTTTACCCTTATGAGTATATTGTTAATTGGTAGAAAAAACGAGGGGACTCATTCATTCACAGAACCATAATATATATATATATTATATATATTTATGGTTGACTTAATAATAATCATTAGCTGATATTATTATAGATATATTATGGTATAGTGATTATACTTAATGAGATTATGATAATCATATTGATTATATATATATACTGAAAAATAATATAAATAATATAATAATTATAATAATAATAATATAATAATGATAATTATATAATTAATAAATATTATAATATAATATTCACATTTAGTCATAGATATACATTTCTTTCTAGATAAAAGGTATTGGGGTAGTTTCTCTCGTGCCGTTCATGTTAATACAATAATTTTTTTCCTTACAATTAACTAAAGTTCATATTATATGAAATCATTAAATTTTACTCATTATTATATATATATTAATATTATCATTATATATATAATATATAACTATATATATTTATATATATATATATATAATATTAATATATATATATATATATATATATATATTTTATTTATATATTATATATAATATTATATATATATATTATATATATAGGTACTAGATAAAATGATTAAGAGCGTGTTAGGGACTTGTGTGACGGAAGGAAAGGCGTGAATGAGAGACAATGGAGTATATATTAGGATAGTTGTTATGTGGAAAGGATGGTGATGATTCTTCTACTTATTACTTACCCTATTTCCAGCACTGTTCGCACTTACCCGCTTGTGATAAGTGAAGGGAGTAGGATATATGTTATGATAGTATATATATATCTATATAGTTTTATATATATATATATATATGTTATATATAATAGTATTATATATATATATAATATATCTATTATATATATATATATATATATATATAAATATATTGTAAGTCAGGAACCACCAGGCCCACAATGAACGGTCACATGTTTGATAATAACACTCCATGGGTGGGTCTGGCTTATTTTATATTTTTAAAATGTCAAAAAAATTGGCATGGGTGAAATGACTATTCCAGCAGGCAATAAAAAAACAAATAAAACAATGTCTTACATTTAAATGTAATAATATTGCTACAAAATCATATATTATAAGAATTTCAGTTCTTGAAGAACAAGTAAAGAGTTTGCTAAAGTGGGAGAAGTTCAGATAATAGGGTTCACACTGAATTTGAATTTGAATTCCCTGACAAATCCCGCAAATTTTCCCTGACAGCGTGTTCTCTATTTTTGGCGTATAATATATCTATTATTGCAGCCTATTTAACTCAGTTCATACATTAATATTGAAAATTTACTTTAGAACGTGTTCATCATCACGGATGAATTTAAAACTTTTTTTTTTAGTAATCAGCTTATACCTTCCAGACGTCCAACACACTCCTTTTTATTTTTTCCAAAATAAAACAGTTTTATTTAGTACAAAAGAAATAAATAAAAGCTACTTATAGCCTAAGGTGAATACGTTCCTGTGATGACAAAAGTCTTATGGGGAGATTAGGTTAGATACTTTTCTCGGCATCTGAATTTGATTTTATAGTCTTCTTTTGTCAAAGCTAGTTTTAACAGCTTTCTCTGCTCTTCAAGTTTATAGATCTGTATGGATTTTTTTTTCAACCTTTTTATTCTCTCTTTTTTTGGTTCTGTTTTAACTCTTTGAAATGTTCTTCATACTCCTATGGGCAACTCTTACATTTGTCAACATTTTTTTGAGTGTTAGAAACATGAATACTTTAATGAGATCTTATAGCATGGTGATTGTTCTTTGAGAAATCAGACTATTGTTTGTTCAGATCTCCACTATTGCTTTAATTTTAGAAAACTCCTTCACGTCGCATTTCCCATGCGAAAATTCAGTCTTAATTTAATAATTTGCCACAATTCCAATAACATTGATTCCCCAGGTACTAAAGAAGAAGAAAAAAATATCAGTTTTTCTGCTAGTGAAATAGCTAGAGAGATTTTGATTTTATTCAGGTGAAATGGAGCTTCACTGCAAGTAGAGTGTATTTGTGGTTTTGCTTCTAAGAAAAAATAGGGAGCATAGTCCCATGGTTTATCCCATATTTACATTCATCGGCATTTTAAATTTGAAGCTACGCATATCTGAAACATTAATTTAAATGTTTCCCTCTATATCTGCACACGTTTAAAGAATTTTATGATCCACCACCTTTAATGCCTAGTATTAGATTTGTACACATCTTTTGCAAAGATGAAACTGGGATTGATAACTGGGTTTTTTGGGTTGGTTTAGTATTGACATCAGGGTCAATTAACAATCGTTGAGTTGATAGGAAGTTGATGGAATGGCATAATTTCAGTGCAACTTTCACTATATTGGTGGTATTTTAGAAACATAACGATAGTATTCGTAATGAGTTGGTCCTGCTGAGTTTTTGATTAATTCAAATGAGTTCCCGTCTTGATGTGAAACTTTGGCTTGGCATCTCATGTTAGATTGATCAAAGTCTTTTTACATACTTGTACAGTATGCCTTGGACTATCAGGTCCTTTTTACCACCACCTGATAAATGTGGTTATAGTTGACGTCACACTGGTCGTTAAAGTTAGTTTTTTTGTTTGAAGTACATTTGTATAAATAAAGTATATACATCACCTGCACAAAATCAAAATACTTCACACATTAATAAAAAACACCTCAAAAGTATAAATCTAAAAAAGAAAAGATATACGATAGTTATGCTTAGTCTAAAACAGCATCCCATAACATCACCTTCCAATCGAAAGGCTGAACTTGGGAAAACCTCTATGAAGATAGAAAGGATGTGGTAATAGGTTGAACTAAAATAGAAAGAAAACAGAAGAAGTTGATTTGGACCATCCTCGGCCCATCTTTCATACTTATAATCATCTCTTATTCCATTATCAGTAGGAAAATTATCAAATTGATCATTGGTCATTGGGATCATTCTGTCATAGGTTTGAAATTTTAAGTTTTGACTTTCAGCATATCTTAAAATGTTTCCCTGACAATTTTTTTCCATGACTTTACCTGATTTCGTGAAGTTGGACCCTGGATAAATAGAGATAACCTTTTAGAAGGTATTATATGGCAATAAAGTAGGAAATGACAAGGGAATGGATCCAGTGGGGACAACATGAAGCTATGGTGAACAGTTGGGATGTGCGAGTTAATTTGTAGTGGGGGAAGTCCGTGACAGTGTATGCGTGATGGATATGGTTATGGCCATAGGAGCGTGAAGTATCATCTCGGTGTAAGCCTTTGTCGGAGAGAGGTAAGATAATCCAAGTCGCATTATTTAAGTTGCGCTGTATCGTGCGCACTCTGCAGTTGAGACGAAGCCTTGGAGAGAAGGTAATAATCAGTTGATGGAGGCGACCTTGTCGAATGATCCGGGAAATGAGATATATAAATATATTTATATATATATATATTTACATATATTATATATATATTATATATATATATATATAGTAGTTTATATAATAATATATATGATAATATATATTATATATATTATTATTTATATATTATATAAGTATTGCGGGTTATTATTCGACTGGCCAAGCTTTCTACACTAAAAGGAAGTGTGATGCCCTTCTTGTTCTCCTTCTGATAAAATTTTGGCCTTCTTGCAATCTCCATAAGCTTGTAAATCTGCTTGCCCTCTTATTTTCTGACGGTTCTGTTGTCTACACTCCTGGAAATCTAATCTCTTTGGCTTCTTTTTTCCTCTAATTCTACGATTTCGGCTCCCTCCTCCTGCTCCATCCTCTCGTGTCCATGTCTCTACCTTGTCATTACTAAGATCGAGTAGATAATACTGAGATTATGACGCCGAAGGCCAGTGCCAGATGGCATTCTCTCGGTTTTTGAGGGAGTGTGCTTCTGAGCTGGCCTGTCCTCGTTCAACTCTACTCCCTATGCTAAACATCCAACTTTCCTCAATGCGGAAGCATGTCTAACCTACTCCAAAGAAAGGCAGCCTTCTGATCCTTCTAACTATCGACCTAAATTGCTTAATTGTATTTCTATTAAAGTCTTGAAACTCTCTTACCTCATTTCCTCGTCACATAGATCTCATTCTCTTTCAGAATCGTCAGTATGGTTTCGCGTTCGAGATCAATGGTGATATCTTGTCCTATAATGATCTATGGTCTCTGCCCTGTAAGTACATGGGAGCTGTGTTTGGTAGTTATGACATATCTAAAGCTTTTGGCAGGGTATGGATCGTCGCTACTCTCTAAGCTAACTTCCTTTGGGTTTCCTCCTTCCTTGCTCACATTTTCCTAGTTTTCAGATTGTTCCATTTCAGTTTGTTGATGGAGCAACCTCCTCCTGTTCTTATTAATTGTGGTGTTCTCAGGGTTTCTGTTTTCTCCCTTTATTCTCTACTTTTCATCGACGATCCTTCTGCACTTCTAATCTGTTCACTCTTATGCGATGATCAAGCTCTCCATTCTTCACTCATGTTTTAATGTGTGCTCGTGCAATCTAGAGTTGCCTCTCGTCTACAGTTTCCGATTCAATTCAATTCTTGCCGATTTGGTCGGAATTTCTAGTGGCGGGTAACCGTATACTTGTAAGTTAACCTTTGAAAACCAACTTCTCATATCTCCTCTCAAAATATCCCAACTTTCCTATCCCTTTTTGATGGTCTATTCTTACCGTAGAACCATAACATGTCCAGCTTAACATAAATGTGATTGTGTTGGAGACCTACATCCAATCGGCTGCTATATATGGCCTAAAGCTGGGATTCTGTTCAGATTGCGTGAATTTTTTTTTTTCTTCTGTCAGATATCAGTTAAATAAAGGTTTATTGCCCTGCATGAAACTGTTCCACATTTGGGGTGGTCCGGTTCCACCTCCTTTAGGATAGAGTTGAAGCTAGGCTAAGCAGGTTAACTGTCCATTTCTGACTCCCTTGACCCTTTTTCTCTGCGTCGTGACGTAGTGCCCTATCTCTTTTTTCTATAGGTATGTAGCAACGGCAGGTGCTGCGCGAGAAACGACTTCACGCACTCGAGACCATGCGTGCCTCGTAACACAAAGGTGCTTGTTCTCTGCCTGAAGATTGTGTGAATATGGAGCTCAAGGATCACTCGTATATGGTACTCCTTCTTTCCAGCACATCTTGTTTTGGTGGAACCCGCGCTTCTTTTATTTGCCCTGCAGAATATTTACTCTTCTTATTTAAATCTCGCGTCTGCGCCTACCCTGAGGAATTTGCGTTAGGCAAGGGTCAGGGTGGGTTTTCTTTAATTTATTTTAATTAGATTTTTTCTTTTATGTATTTTTTTATTTATTTATTTATTATTTTATTTTTTAATTTATTTATTCTTTTTCTCTCCTTTTGAAGGGCATTGCCCGTGAGTGTGGTATCATGTAAAAAAAAAAAATTATAAAGTAAATATTATATATATATATATATATTTATCATATATATATATTATATATATAATATATATTATTTTTCAATATATATATTATATTTAAAATTATCTTAATTTATTCTTTTCACGAAGAAAGTTCACATCTACATGGCCTTTTAGTAAAATTAATAAGATAGTTTAAAAAAAGTCAAAAATTGACTGCTTTAACTGTTACTATTTTTCAAATCTTTTGAGTACTCGTGAAACATAATTCAAGTGTGTTGAAGAATAATGCGTTAAACTTTAAAGATCATTTATTATTTTAAATCTGACTCCATTATTTTATAATTTTTGTGCCAATGACAGAGCTATCGCTTGCTATTGTCTTGGCATCTTAAATATTACTCCTGAGCCTCTCGCATTCTCAAGCCGAGATTACTTACAACGGAACATTTTAGTCCTTCTAGAACCAATTACAATGGATTTTATGCACAGTTTAACTTTTCTTAAGTTCTGATTTGCTGGACTCGTCTCAATATGAGCTCTGAGTGACACACACCACACACAGAATATATAGAGTGTATAGAGATATATAATATAATATATATATATATATATATACGGTTGTCGATGGATAATATGGATGGGACGGAAATATAGAGGAGAGAGAGAGACCGAGAGAGAGATAAATAGATAGATAGATAGATAGATAGATAGATAGATAGATAGATAGATAGATAGATAGATAGATAGATAGAAGTAATTCTTTCTTACCTGTTACAGACGAAATATTTTTTTATTTATAAATTAATTCCATTCTTTTTTCTTTTGTTAAAAATTTTGCAATTACTAAATCATAAAAATTATCTTTTAATTTCAATTTAAGTAGCATCTCTTTTTCAATAGGATTTAAACTTAAGCTTGTTAGACGATCTTGGGTTTGACTGCTTCTACAATATGTATGAATTCGTTTTAAAGCAGAAAATGACCGTTCTACTGAGCTGGTTGCACTAGGAATTGTCAAAATTAGTTCAGCTAGTTTATAAACTTTTCAGATATAATTTTGAAAACTTGAAAATTTCAAAGAC
>JABUQX010076821.1:7500-32500 GCA_015478945.1 Trachelipus rathkii | reverse complement strand
AAGGATTTTATATGCAGAGTTGTTACCAAATTTTAAGAAAAAAAAACTGTTCGTTTTTTTTTAATGAATTTTTTTTGTGATCTAATGTAAGAAAAAATGAAGTGCTAGAAAATCGCAAATAAACATTTGGAAAAATTTTTTCTCTTTCATACGGCAAAAATTATTTTTTCCTCCCATATATATATATATATATATATATATATATATATATATATATATATATATATATATATATATATATATATATATATGCTCTTTCTCATATATATGCTCTCCTCTCACTATAATAAGGTGTTCAACCTGATCCTGTCAGTTAAATAAGTACCGAGTTTCAAAGCAGTGATATCAGAGCAGTAAATTATAAAAAGAAAAAAGTATATATATATATATATATATATATATATATATATATATATATATATATATATATATATATATATATATATATATATATATATATATATATGTCTCTCTGTCAGTTCAAGCACCCTTCCATGGTTTAAATAATTGAATAATAATAATAATAATAATAATAATAATAATAATAATAATAATAATAATAATATTAATATTAATATTAATATTTATATATATATATATATATATTATATATATATATATATATATACACAGCGGTGTTCCAACCACCCTTCGATTTAAATAAGTACCGAGTTTCAAAGCAGTGATATCGAAACAGGAGATTAGAAAACTTGTTCCGAGATACTTAGCTATGCTTTTCTGGGTAGGTGGATCCGGACTGGTGGTAGAGGGCCTGCATTGTCCTAACGGCGACGCTGTTGTCGATGGTTCGAGTCCTGGCGCAGGTGAAATTTTTTATTCTTCTTATTTTGCAAATTTCAGACAAAAAGCCTGTTGTTCCTATGTCGGCTTTGCTTTACTTTGGTTGGTTGCTCCTGAAATGCAAGAGCACCCGTAGCCATAGCAGGTGTTCCAACCACCCTCCTGTCGATTTAAATAAAAGTACCGAGTTTCAAAGCGAGTGGTATCGGGCAGAAGATTAAAGAAAACTGTTCCGATATGCCTTCTATTTCTGGGAAGGTGGATCGGACAAAAGTGACAGAGCTTCCTGTACATTGTCCTAACGGCGACGCTGTTGTGATGGTTCGAGTCCTGGCGCGGGTGAAATTTTTTTCGTCTTATTATTGCAAATTTGCCGCAACAAGCATGTTGTTCCCATTTCGGTGTTCCTTGAATTTGGTTGGATACTCCTGCTGTAACCCAGGAACACCCAAGCAGAATGCCATGTAGCACCAGCCACCCTCCTGTCGATTTAAATGAGTACCGAGTTTCAAGCAGTGATATCGAAGTAAATTACAAAAAAAGATCCGATATGCCTTCTAACGGAAGGCCCGGATCGGACTAGTGGTAGAGCTTCCTGTACATTGTCTAACGGCGACGCTGTTGTCGATGGTTCGAGTCCTGGCGCGAGTGAATTTTTTCTTCGTCTTATTATTGCAAATTTGTCGCAACAAGCATGTTGTGCCCATTTCGGCGTATCTTGACTTTGGTTGGATGCTCCTGTAGCCCAGGAACACCCAAACAGAATGCCAGGTAGCCCCAGCAGATGTTCCAACCACCCTCCCTGTCGATTTAAATAAGTACTAAGTTTCAAAGCATTGATATCGAAGCAGGGAAGATTAGAAAACTGTTCTGATATGCCTTCTTTTTTTGTGGAAAGGTGGATCGGACTAGTGGTGATCTTTCTGTGCATTGTCTAACGGCCACATGTTGTCGATGGTTCGAATCCTGGCGCGAGTGAAATTTTTTATTTGTCTTATTATTGCAAATTTGTCGCAACAAGCATGTTATGCCCATTTCGGCGTATCTTGACTTTGGTTGGATACTCTGTAACCCAGGAACACCCATGCAGAATGCCAAGGTAGCCCCAGCAGGTGTTCCAACCACCCTCCTTTCGATTTAAATAAGTACCGAGTTTAAAAGCAGTAATATCGAACCATTACATTAGAAATCTGTTCCGAGATGCCTTCTTTTCTGGGAAGGTGGATATTAAAATTAAATATTAAATTATTTCCTTATCCATGCTGTCCCTCCTTCATGTCCTTTTCCTGTGTTAAGATATTATGCTTCCCCTCCATTCTATTCTTTTCTCTCTCATTACTCTCTCTCTCCTCTCACCTCTCTCTCTCTCTCTCTCTCTCTCTCTCTCTCTTTCATATATGTATATATATGTCATTTTCAGATATGTATATATGTATATGTATGTATATGTATGTATGTTGTGTGTGTGTGTGTGTGTGTGTGTGTGTGTGTGTGTGTGTGTGTGTAATGTGTGTGTGTGTGAGTGATGGTGGTGTTTGGTCAGGACTTCGCTCCAGCTAAGGTTTCTACATTTGAAAATTGATGAGCACTTCTTTTGGTAATATATTTTCACCTAAAATATATTTTTAGAAATTTATACCCAAAATCTAACTCTGGCTCCGGCTCCGGCTCCGGCTAAGGTTTCTGCACTATTTTAAGATTGTTTGGCACTTCTTCTGGTAATAATCTTTTCAAATTAAAAATACTTTCCGAAAAAAATTTCATACTCGGCTCCCGCTCCGACTCCGGATCGGATCCGACTAAGGAATTTGCACTATTTGAAAATTATTCAGCATGTTCTGGCAATAAATTTTCACCTAAAAATAGTTATTGAAAAATTTCATACCTAGGATCAGTTCCGACTCCGGCTTCAGATCCGGCTCCGGATCACTAAGTTTTCTGTACTATTTGAAAATTGTTCAATGAAGTCTTTTGACAATATATTTTTCACCTAAAAATATTTCTTGAAAAAAATTCATACCAGGATCGGCTCAAGATCCGACTTCGGCTTCAGCTTCGGCTCCGGATCGACTAGTACCTACACTATTTAGCGAAAATTGTTCAGCACCTTTTCTGGCAATAAGTTTTTCTCAAAAAAAATTTTCTGAAGAAATTTGCCGCAGATCGGATCTGATCTGATCAGATCGGATCCGACTAAAGTTTTCTGCACTGTTGATAACTGTTCCAGAACGTCCTCTGGCAATAAACTTGCCAAAAAAAAATATTTTTTGAAAAAAATTTAATACTCCGGCTCCGGCTCTGGCTCCGACTCCGGTTCCCTCCGACGTCGGCTTTGGCTCCGGATCCGACTAAGGTTTTCTGCACTATTTAAAAATTATTCAGCACGTCTTCTTCCATTAAATTTTTCACCTAAAAAAAATATTTCTTGGAAAAATTCATACCCGGATCCGGATCCAGATCCGGCTCCGACTTCGACTTCGGCTTCGGATCCGACTAAGGTTTCTGCACTATTTGAAATTGTTCAGTCTCAGCAATAAATTTTTTACACAAAAAAAATATTTTTTCGAAAAAAAATTATACCCAGGATCGGCTCTAGATCCGACTTCGGCTCCGGATCGACTAATTTCTGCACTATTTTCAAATTGTTCAGCACGTCTTCTGACAATAAATTTTTCACCTAAAAAATATTTTCCCGAAAAAATTCATAAGCAGGATCCGACTCAGGATCCGGCTCCGGATCTCAGCTTCGGCTCCGGATTCGACTAATGTTTCTACACTATTTGAAAAATCGTTCAGCACGTCTTCTGGAGATAAAATTTTTCACCTAGAAAATATTTTTTTTCTGAGAAGAATTCATACCAGACTCCGGATCCATTTAAAATATCCGGCTCTATTAGAAAATTTTTCGGCACGTCTTCTGGGTAATAAAATTTTTCAACAAAAAATATTTCCCGAAAAATTCGTACCCAGGATCCGGCTCCGGATACGGCTCAGGATACGACTTCGGCTGGCTCGGATCCGACTAATGTTACTACACTATTTGAGAACATTGCTCAGCACATCTTCTTGAAATAAATTTTTCACCCTAAAAAATAAGAGGCTGTGGGACTCGTCGCATGATCACGATCGGATCCGGCTCCGACTTCTCCTTCGACTCCTCCGGCTCCGACTAAGGTTCTGCACACTATTTGAAAATTGTTCGGCACGTCTTCTGACAATAAATTTTTCACAAAAATATTTTGAAAAAAGAATTCATACCCAGGATCAGGAACCCAGGATCTGGAGCCGGCCCCGGTGGACGTCGGCTTCCGCCAGCGGATCCGGATCCGGATCAACTAATGTTCTACACTATTTGAACATTGCTCCAGCACGTCTTCTTGAAATAAATTTTCACCTAAAAAATATTTTCCGAAAAAAATTCGTACCAGGATCGGATCCGGATCCGGATCAACTGACTTCCGGCTCCGGATCCGGATCTGGCTAAGGTTTCCACTATTTGAAAACTGTTCGGCACTTCCGACAATAAATTTTTCACCAAAAAATATTTCCCGAAAAAAATTCATACCCAGGATCCGGCTCGGATCCGGACCGGATCCAGTTATGACTTCGGCTTCTGCTCCGGAATATACTAAGCTTCTGCACTATTTGAAAATTGTTAAGCGTCTTCACAATGATAAATTTTCACCTTAAAAAAAAATATATTTTTGAAAAATTTCATACTCGGCTCCGGCTCCGGCTCCGGCTCCGGCTCCGGCTCCCGGCTCCGGCTCCGGCTCCGGCTCACACCGGCTCAGGCTTCGACTCACTCCGGATCCGGCTCCCGGATCTGACTAAGGGTCTGCACTACTTGAAAATTGTTTAGTACGTTTCACATGTGCAAAAAAATTTTCATCTAAAAAATTATTTCTTGAAAAAATTTTATACCCAGGATCTGGCACCAGCACAGGCACCAGCTCCGGCTCCAGCTGCGGCTCCGGCTCCGGCTTCGACTCCATTTATTTGACTGAGTAAAATCCGAAGAATGGGTGGGAGGTTGAGATTATGAAAAAAAATAGATTTTCTATAATTATAAATAAAACTTTTTTTTTAACCTAAGCCAACCTGGAATTACAATTTTGACTGGGATTGAAATTTTTTAGTTCGACTCCTCTCTAAATAAGAATTTCAGTATCTAAAAACCATTTAAATTTTTTTAAAAAATAATTAAACCATGATGTTCAGGAGGAATTTTCTAATAATCTAGATAATAATACATAAAAATGTGTATATATATATATATACTTATATTTATATGTATAGTAATATTTAGCTTAAGAAGCTAGAAGGAATTATTTGTAATGGAGCCTTATGTATTAATTCTTCAGGATTACAACAAATAAATAGGAGATAAAATCAAAATATTAAATCCATAAGTAAATCCTTTTAACTATAAATTAAAGACATGAGCTTTCGGTCTAATCGACCCTCTTTCAGATGCAGTTCTTTTTATACTAAAATAAATAAATAATAAAATTAAAAAGTAAAAATTAACAAAATATAAATATCAATAAAGTTTTTGGACAAGATTTTTGAAGGTGAGGAGTGTAGAATGTTGTTCATGATGGGATCTATATGAAAGTCGTTTTTTTTGTATATTGAAATTATTAGAGTTATTTATGCAAAAAGATTCCGTAAATTTTCTAAGGTGTAAGTTTTCGATGCCAATGATGGGTGTCATGTGATTGGTATTGATGTTGTGATTGTGGTAAGTTCTGTGTAGAGCAAAGGCAGAGTGATGTGGGGGAAGGTCATAGAAGAATTCAAACTAGGTAGAGGCAAAAACCTAACAACGCTGCCAAAACAAGAATTTCCATCACTCTTTTTAAACCTACAACAAAATATGGAACACCAACTTTTAACATTACTTACAAATGGATTCAAATCATATGGAATCCACCCCTTCAATGCCAACATTGTCATAAAAAAATGAAACCATCGTCACCATCTAAGCACTTTCCGAGATTCAATGGTACCGCCAATTTTAGTTGAATATCTGAAATAGAGGGACACAAATCGTGAATTAACAAAAGGAAGAAAGGAATGCGAGTAAATGTGTCACCCGGAGAAGCACTCTCCATTGATTCTTTCACGGAATCACCTCAATCAAAAAGTAGTACTAGTTATACATCAACATCCTGTGCAGGTATTGAAGCTGTACCATCAACTTCCCATGCACGTAATGAAGGTGAACGTCAACTGAAAGTAAATGATTTTGTTTTAGTTAAATTTGAGGGTGAAAGAGTGGTAGATTTTTAAACATTAATGTTGAGACACAAACTTGTGATGCGAAGTTCTATCGAAAGAGTGAAGGACAAAAAGGTCTTTACTTTAGAGAACCTGAAAAAATTGACATTTTAGAAATAAAAAATGTGCATATTATAAAAATATAGCATTAAGTAGTTCAAAGAGGGGTATGTTTACCTTTTCTGATATTTAATAACATAAACCTTTAGGGTAGTAGGGTACCTTCCAATTATCTACGGATAAAAAAAGTACAAGTGAATCATCTTTAATTTTTAAAATAAAATTTGTTAAATTGATATAAAATAATACAAAGTGCTTTTTTGTAGCAAGTTTACCTACCGTATTTTCAATTAAAAAAAGTGCAAGTGTTTCAAAATTAAATAACGTTTAAAATATCTTTAATTATTAAAATAAAATGCGTTAAATTAATATAAAATAATGCAAAGCTTATTTTTTAACAAGTTTAACTATTTTTAATTGAATATGTACCATAAAATAATGAGAAAGAAATTTCATACTTTTCTAAAAAACAAAAAACGATGTTCAAAAAGGGTAATAAAATATCAGTTAGACACTTTTTTTTCTACCCAAATTAATTTTATAACACCTTTCATACTGGTCCGCGGTTAGAGGGTTGGACAGAGAAAGTATGAAACTATGTTGAAAGGCGCGTGGTATGAACCTCTTTCAATGGTGAAGGTAAGCGGCTGGAGAATTCAGAAGAGCTGTGTCCATTGTAATAGCAATTTCACAGAGAGAGAGAGCAGAGAGAAAGAGGAGAGAGGAGAGAAGGAGAGAAGAGAGAGAGAGAGAGAGGAGAGAGGAGAGAAGAGAGAGAGAGAGAAGAGAGATGAGAGAGAGAGAGAGAGAGAGAGAGAGAGAAGAGAGAAGAGGAGAAGAGAGAGAGAGAGAGAAGAGAGAGAGATGCAACATTCGACTGTCAGAATTATACTGGAAAGAATTAATGACAGCGGGATAGTTGATAATAGGAAACGATAAAGACGCCACCTTTTCAAGGATAGCTGTGTGAGAGGAACCTCTCTAGGTTTGTGAATCTTAGTCCATACAAGTGCAAACAACGACCTCGTTAAGAGAAAACAACTGAGGTGGTGTGACATAATTCTGAAGGCGCCTCTGAGCTGCTAACGAATTAAATGCTTGTTTTGAAAGAGAAATAATGTGATCCTAGCAAGAAATATCACGCAAAAAATAAGTCGGTATTATTAAGGACAGAAGAATGTTTTGGGTTTTGTCTTTTTGATGAAGACATTATGGTTGTGTGAAAGTCTATGTCGAGTAGAGAGATTATGAATCTGAGTTTTTGAGGCTTTGAAAACGTCCATTTTTTTCTCTGTCCCAATTAGGAATTAGTGAAGATCAGAGGTTAGTTGCTCCGAGGAGGTTAACCCTAGTAGTAAGGAGGGCATATTGCAAGGGAGATTCGGTAAAAATATCTTACTTTGGATATCGATACTGTATGAAGTGTTGGCATACTGTTTCCTGAGGCTGATTTTGGACCCCTTTTCGACATAAGGGGTAGCGCCAGGGCGGTTGCGCGCACCGGTCGTCGTGTCCCCGTAGTTTTTGACCCCTTCTCGATGCTTGGCATTCCAATATTGTTTCGTTTTTTGGTATTGTACAGATATTTGTTCCGAATTATTTCATTCCCATGAGTTATGATGAGGATTAAGTGGGATTAACTCGAGCTCATGTAGCTACCTGTCCTGGGATTAACTCGGGAACAGTACCTTGCACACACACACACACACACAACACTGACCAAAATATTATATCTAATATTTATATATAGATAATTTTATATTATATATATATAATATAATATTATATATATATATCTTATATATATATATATTATATATATATATATATATATAATCGAGATTGGTCCAAGTTTGATAGGCTTCAGATTTGTTGATTGTGTTCAGATTTGATGGCTAGAGTTGTGTCCAGATTGATGGGCTAGATTTGTTGATGGTCAATACTTTTTTGTGGGTTCCCATTTTTTTTTTTGTTTTTTTTTTTTTTTTTTTTTTTTCTTTTTTTTAAGATCAATTCATCACGGGCTGGGCCCTTCTCAGGAGGGGAGGAAAAAAAAAAAAAAACTCACCATCCCCAGTTACGCAAAGTTCTCAGGTGGCGAAGAAGTGGGCTTTTAAGAGAGTTTCAAGATTTAAATATAGTTGGAAAAACAGAAGAAAGGCACGGTTCACAGACGAAGTAGTGGGGAAAAGAAGAGGAACCCCCACACGGAACAAGTCTCGGGGCGCAATACTCACCGCAGAATTCGTCAGAGAGCAAGGCACCCCTTGGTGTCGCGGGGCGAGCAAGTGTGGAGGATATGCGAGAGGTCAAACTCCCCGAGCATCTGACCACCGTCTCAGTACCTATAGACAAAGGGATAAGAGCACCAACGTTACCGTCGCAAGAGAATAGAGGGTCAAGAGCAGTTTTGAAAGTAGGGACAGTTATAATAGTCTCTAGACTTATAGACTACCTTAGCCAATAGAAGAGTGAGAGCCGGAGCCCCCCCCAAATGAGAAACGTACTCCATACAAGGGCGGAAAAGGCCCTTTATAACTGAAGTAACTGTGCAGAGGAAAAAATCCCGCAACCTTGAACAACTCCAGACTTCTTATGAGGCCACCTTAGCAACCATGGAAATATGAGGTTTCCAAGATAATTTGTTTTTATGTTAAGACAAGAATGTTTATGTTATTCCCAGGAGAGACGTTAGAGCCGTCGAAGGAAATAGGAAAGTTTCGAGGTGTTTTTGAAGGGAGATGAGAAGTGAGTTTTTAAAGAGTTGAATTTACAAGTTGCGGTGGCCCCACCGGGAATCCCATCCAGATCGGCAATAATAGATTCCGCAAAGCTGAAGACGAGAGGCAACTCAGAAGCAAAAGGGAGGAGAGATTGAAAAAGAGGAGAATGGAAGTTAGAGTCATCGGCATTAAGATACGGTGAACAGAGTAGAAGTACCACTCTGAGGAGATCGTTGGATGAAAATAGAATAAAGTTGGAGAAAGAACAGACCTTGGGGAACAACACAGATAACAGGAAAGGAGAAAGAGAACGCTCCATCAACGAATGCTGATATGGAGCGATCAAGAGAAAACTAGACAAGAGTTAAAGCAAAGAGAGGAGGAAACCCAAAGGAAGGAGCTTAGAGTGACGCGTGGCAAACCCGGTCAAAGGCTTGGATATTCAGGGCACCAAGTATGCACGAAATCAATCTCACATGAGTCGGATAAAGAAATCAGTTAAGATGAGGAAGATAATGAGGATTGCCTTCCGAGAATATCAATGTCAAGTGACAGAATTGAATTAGACTCAGACTTGATCCAGGAAATGAAAGTTGAAAGAGTTTAAAGATTTTAGATAGAATACAGATGAGAGATAGGGCGGATAGTTAGAAGGATCAGAGTCGCTTCCTTAAAAAAAGATAAATATATTTTATATATATTTATTATATATATTATCTATATATATATATATTATAGTATATATTAATAAATCTATATACTTATACATTATATATATTATATATATATATATATATATAATATATTATACATATCTATAATAATATATAAATCATATATATATATATATATATATTATATACTATATAATATATATATATACTAAATATATATATATACATATATTATTAATATGATTTATTATATATTACTATATATATATTATATATTATATTATATTATATATTATTATTATAATATATATAATATATTATATATATATATATGTTATATATTATTATATATATTAATATTATATAATATATAATATATAATATATATAATATATATTAATATTTATTAATTATATTATTATATTATATATATATATGTATTATATTATAATATTATATATATATTATATATAATTATTAATATATATATATATATTTATATATGATATATATATATAATATATATATATCATTCAGGAGGCGGCTCGTCGACAATTTATAGGTGGTGCATCTGATATTCCACACAACACAATTTTTGATTATATAGTATATATTTTACTATATATATTCTATATATATATATTCTATATATATAATATATATATTTATATTATTTTATTATAATATATATATATATATATACATATATATATATATATCATATATATAAATATATTAATATAATATATATATATATTATATTTATATATATATATATTTAACTATAATATTTTATACTATATATATAATATATATATATATATATATTAATATATATAAATATATTTTTATATTAATTATATTATATAAATAAAATATTATCATGGTCATGTTGCATTATCCGCCTCCACCTACATATATTATATATACATCGATTGTATGAATTTCGAACACATCTTTTCATTAAAAATGAAGTGAAAATGCCTAAAGTCAAATTGAAACTTGTTATTAAAGCAGCTTCAACTCTAAAAATATTTAAAAAAAAAAGTTCAAAATCTTTGTAAACTAATAAAACGCATAGGCACCTTGCTTATGATATAGTTAAGATCTTTTAAACTAACTTAAACTCTAAGAAACCTTTACTCTAAGCTTAATATAGTAATTTATTTTAATTTATTATTTCACTCTGCATTGTTAAAAAAAAAAATGAATAACGACAATGCCCAAGAGCTTTCAATACTTTATTCGATTAATTAAAAGGTGATTTTAAAAAATTGGCTCCAAAACTATCCTGGAGCGGAATAACGAAACACGAGCCAGATAATATTTTCTATATAATTATATATTTCTATATATATATATATATAATATATATATATAATATATATTAATATATATATATATATTATATATATAATATAATATATATTATATATATATATATATTATATATAATATATATTAGTAACCTAGGTAATATATAATACTTATAAAATATATACCACATAATTTATTTACAGGTAAATCTTGTAAAAGGTTTATATATATATTATATATTATATATATATATATTATATATATATTATATAATACTATATAATATATAATGGTCAGAGTGTCTAATAAGCTTACATCATGTTTAACTTTAGAACCGGCAGCAACCTACAGTAAAAAAATTGCATATTGGAATCAGCGCGAAAATTCTAAGGAATGGTTTTTATTTGATTTTTATTATTTTTTAATTTTTGATTTTTTTTATTTTTTATTCGTAGGAAACTATTAACAACGAGCCATAACTTATCCTAAGCAATCGGCGTAGTTTTTCATACTAAATTAAGTTTAGCAGGAGCAATGCTCAGCCTACGGACTGAAAACGAATAAATGTGAAGCAACATTTTTTTTTTACTATATATTTTTATATATTTAAGATTGTTTCTTATTATTGATTTTTATAATATATATATATTTTTGGTATAATTATATAATACGGTTATTTCCTAAAACAGGCATATGGAATGAGCTCTTCCATTCTTAGAACCTCGCCTCCGTATTATTTGGAAAATACCAAAAGAAAATCGATTTATAGATTTTTTAGAAGAGATTAAAAATCAATTTAGAGAAGGAATTAAATTTGGAAAGTAGTTAAGAGTAAAAAAATTTTTTTTCTTTTCTTGTAATTAAAGTAATAGCATAGTGTAAAGGTAATAATTTTTTTTTTTTTTTTTTTAAACTAAAGAAATTCCCAAGGGTAAACCGCAAAGTGGCTTTGAGTCGGCGGTCGTCCTCGGCCTCCCGGTGGACGACGGGGGACTAATCCCCCCCCTCCTGTCCCCGTCGGCTCGAGCCCCTAATTGGCGGGAAAAAAGTTTAATGAATATTTGAAAACGCAAAAAAAAAAAAAAAAAAAAAAAAAAAAAAAAAAAAATATTAAAAAACCCCAAATCAATTATATGCCGATTTCAAATATGTAATTGTGTTTTTACGGTTAGGTGCTACCGTTCTCGAGTTACATGATGTCGGCTTTATGAACATACATTCCTATATATATATATATATATATTATATAATATATTATATAATAATATATATATATACTATTTATATATTAGTATATATAATATATATATATAATATTATCTTATATATTAATATATATAGATAAGATAGATTAGATAGATAGATAGATGAGATAGATAGATATAAGATAGTGATAGATAGATAGATAAGAATAGATAGATCAGGATAGATACTGAGAGAGAGAGAGAAGAGATGAGAGGAGAGAGAGAGACGAGAGAGAGAGGAGAGAGAGAGAGAGAGAGAGAGAGAGAGAGAGAGAGAGAGAGAAGAGAGAGGAGAGAGAGAGAGAGAGAAGAGAGAGAGAAATATGAATGTTGGAAATTAGAAGATCTTACAAACCGCAAACAAATACATATTCATTCGCTCGCTTGAGACGTAAATTTATGACACGAGAGTCAATTTCCGAGATTGGTTCGTATTTCCGATAAATTTAATTTCGGTATTGAAAACAAGCGGGATTGTTCTGTAGCAACCGCAATTGTAGGTTAAAGCGACCACGACGGTATATTTTTCACACACATTTTTCGTCCTCAAAATGTATAGGGGCATGTGTTGTAAGTGTCTGCAACAATCAGTTTGGTTTGACATTTGAACTAACTAAAATTTGATGACGTTCTTTTTTTCAATTAATAATAAATCATTGGGAGTGTTATTATAAGAAGATGCAATTTAATTTCTTTAATATTTATCTACTAAAAAAATTAAAGAATGAAAAATTAAATAGTTGCACAACTACTGAATCGTGATAAAGTGGTTGCGCAAACCTGCAACCAGGCCAAGAGCCGCCCCTGATATATATATTAATATATAATATCTATATATATATTATAATATATATTACTATATATATAATATATAATATATTATCATACATTCACCGTAAGGAGTGTCCTATGAGATCCACAGGTGCAGATGAGTGCCAGATAGTGCCAGATAGTGCAAGTAAGTTGCCAAGTCGAGTGCAAGTGGGTGCTAATGAGTGCTAACTGAGTGCCAACTGAGTGCCATATTAGGCCACTTCTGTTCGTTAGCCTTGCTCTTGACCCTGGTCCTAATTCATAGGAAGTAGCCTAAATATTTGCAGTGTCTACCCCTAAATTTAGATAATTGAGAAATACGATTAGTGACTATATCTTAAGTGCTGGATGCTTCCCTTTTCTTGAGCCTTTTCTAAGCACGGTATATACTACGGCAGGAGAATACTCCTAATGTGGTGATCTACCCCTTATTTGTTATAAGGTTCTGGATTCAGTTTGCTGTGTATTATAAGTTGCTAGGATTGCTTCCTTTTTCTAGCACTTCTAGCAAGACATAAGTATATAATATATATATATAATATATATATATATATATATATATATATATATATATATATAATATCATATATATATATCTATATTTATATATTATATATATATATTATATATTATATATATTATATATATATATATATATCATATATACATAATAATATAATATATATATATATATATATATATATATATTATTATTACAATATTATATATATATATATATATATATTATAAAAATATATAATATATATATATATATAATATATAATATATATATATATATATATATATATATATATATATTATATAATAGAGTTACATGAAGGTGTGCGCAAAAGCAAACAATCCCGCACCAGCAGGTGCGCCCCGCAGCGAAACCGACAAGTGCGAACGCAGGCGCACCCCGCCGCGAAACCACCGCGTGCTCCCACATTCGCAATATTACCGCAAAACCGCCGCGTTCGCCCGCAGGCGCAATATTACTGCGAAACCGCCAGCGTGGGCGCCAGTAGGCGCGAATATTAACCGCTGAGAGAAGAATGATATTCATAGTTGTTTGATATCAATGTTAAACTTTTTATAAAGTGAACACAGCTTTTGATTTTCGTTTTTCAAGTAAACTTTACTATCTCTAAATTTTACTTCCCTATAGAATGATCTAAAAGTATGTTAAGAGTTAAATATATATAAAATATAAAAGTATTATGACGTCATGAGTTTAAAGTATGTGTGAAAAATGTAGCGAAAGTGCTATTCAGTAGTGAATTGAGTGGTAAGGTGTTGAGCATTCATTGTACCGTATTATATTTTAAAGTTTATGATTATGGGAATTTATAACATATGTTCTTAAAATGGTCTGTATATTTTTTAATCCTGGTAACACATTTGCTCATCACGCATCCAGGTTTGTCTACTAGATATCCTTACACACAGCGTGATTCCTTCCAAATTTGCGCTTATGTACTATGCATCAGAATGTGTTCATGGTCAGTATAGAATGCGCGCCAGCATGCTCTAAAGGGATGGAAATGCGACTGTAGTACTTTCGATTATATTAATGTATAATAACAAGGCGTTTCCCATCCTGGAATGGCCATTATAGAGAAATTACCTAGATAGTAGTGTCGCTTAAAATATACAGTTATGAGAACGAAATAACCATACAGATTTCCTCTCCCTATCCATCTAAAAATTTCATCTAAGATACGTCTTTGGCCGACCAAGATCTTGATGAGTATGCAAAAAAGAGATTGATTAATTATATACAATTAATTTTAAAAAAAGGAGTTTCCTCCTCACCTTCAGAAATTACAATTAAATGCAAGTTTTATTTTCTTGTATTAGTTTATAATACTGTACACCCAATGTATATTTTACTAATGTATCAATAATATATATGATATATATATATATATATATATTATATATATATATATATATATATTATATTATATATATATAATATATTATATATATATGTTATATATATATATATATATATATATGTATATATTAAATCCTTGAAATATATCTCATAATCTTGAACAATAGTATTTATAGTAACATTGTCAACTGTTAATGATTATTAAATTTCTAATAATATAGTAAAGTTTATTTATTATCCTTATTTTTACTTCCTAAATAAAGATTTACAAGTATGTTAAGAGTTGAATGTGTATAAATTATAAAAGTTCTATGAAGCTTAACCTGAACACAATAGTTAAGAACTAGTTATTTCATCAAACACAGTTAAGGCTAGGATATAAAAACGTTTTTTACATGCATTAAGCCCAAAAAAGCGATAAACTAATTCTCGACCAATCACTTACGAGGTCAATAGAGATAAGGCTTCTACTCCATCCACTACAAGAAAGGAACATTTCCTTCTTACCAAAAAGACACAATCAGAAAATACTTCATCAAACTTCTCCAGAAGAAAAGCATGTCCACTGCTCAGAAAGGGTGTCCATAAGTCCGAAACACTCTAAAGTAGGGGGCTTATAGAGTTTTTCGGACTTATGGACACCTTTCTGAGAAGTGGATGGAAATTGTTTCTTCGGGAAGAAGTTTAGATGAGTATTTTCTGTTAGTGGTCTTTTATTTCGGAACTTTTTTTGACACATTTGTGAAGTCACTTATATATTGAATTTTAAATTTTTTGGCTCATAACATCCTTTTTATATTGATGGAATTAATCAACAAATATTCATAATAGCACGTTATAAAATTTAATTTTATTTCTGCCCTGAGAGATGCCTCGAGTCGGAGGCGGAGAATATCTGCAACAAAATACATCTTCACAAAGCTTTAAGTCCTTGAAGAAATGATCTCGACAGGAATTGTTCTTCTTAGCTTTCAAAGGAAAGAATCCGCGAGGGGACTCTGAAGGAAGTGCCGAACGCTCTACCTTTGACCTCCAGGATGCGTAAGCCCCCTACTTTAGGAGTTTTTCGCTCTCTATGGACGACCCTTTTTGAGACGTGGAACATGATTTTTCTTCTGAGAAGTTTAGATGACAGTATTTTCTGTTGTGTCTTTTATGGAATAATGAATAATAATATAATAATAAATGAATAATAATAATAATATATAATAATAATATATTATATAATAATATATAAATAATAATAATGAAATAAAACATATCCGAATTATTTTAAAAAACTTTCAAATATTTTAGGTATAATTTAGAAATAAATATAATTGTTTATGCTTAATTTACAAATATATACTGTTTTTAAAATAGTCTCAATTATATATTAATATGATTGTAAAGCAGTAAGCGTTAAAACAATGACCTACTAATCCCAATCTGTTGCTAGGCATTGCGCTGATTGATTTCTTGTTTACTGCCTGTTAACGTCTGGTAAAGTATATGTTGGTTTTAATAAAATTCTTACGCAATTTTGATAAAAATAACTGTGGAAAAAAAGACACTCAGAGTTTTATTTGGACATTACTTTTGTTTAAAAATTATAATACTCAAGTATTAAAAAAATAAAATTATAAAAGAAACCTAATGTTACATTAAAATGATTGAATTAGTGCGTAAAGCAGTAAAACAGAACCCTACTAATCCTCTATTGCTAGGGCAATGCTCTTTACTTTACTGTTTACTGCTTCTAAGTCTGTACAAGTAATATGTTTTTAGATAAAAATAGTTTAAGTTGAAATAAAAAGGCGGACTCATTGTATAGTAAAAAGTATATATTGAAAGAAAAATACAAATGTTGTTTCACTTTATTGAAAAGAAAACATAATCCACGAAATATTTTGGCGTTCGCGAGCGCGGTAATATTGTGCCGGTGGGCGCTCGCGTCGGCTCCGCACCGGCGGTCGCGTGCAGCACGCGGTGTTCCGCGAGGTGGCCTGTGGGGGCGGGATCGTTTGCTTTCGCGCACACCTTCATGTTATTTGCTATTATATTATATATATATATATATATATATTATATATATATATATATATTATATAATATATATATATTTATAATATATATTATATTTATTATAGTATTTATATATATATATATATATTATATATATATATATATATATATATATATACTATTATATTAATAGTATATATATAATATAATATATATATATATATATATATATATTAATATATAAGTATACGTATTATAATATTATTTATATATATATATATATATATATATATATATATTATATTATATATAGTATTAATATATATATATTATATATTATGTATAATCTTTATATATTATATATATATATAAGTCCGTGCTAGAAGTGCTGAAAAGAGAAGCATCCTAAGCAACATATAATACACACCAATCGAATCCAGATACCCTTATAGACATGTGGTACGACACCAACTATTAGGTATTCTTGACACGTAGTATACTGGCGTTGCTAGAAAAGGGATAGAAAAGAGCATACCTGAGAACTTATAATAAATACACCCAATCGTATCCTCAATACCTTTTTAACCTGGGTAAGACCAATAATTAGGCTGTTCTAATGAGTGTAGGCAAGTTAGGCTAGAAATGCTAGAAAGGCTAACTCATAGTGAGCAGCCTAGCAACGATAATATTACAACCAATCATTCTCCAACCATTATAACTAGGGGTGAGCCCAATATTAGGGCGCTATTCTATTAAGTAGGACGGGCTTAGCTAGAAAAGGCTAGAAAAGGAAGCATCTATCAACTTATAATATACAACCAATGCCGATTCCTAATACCTTATAATCTAGGAGGTAGACACACTTATTAGGGCTATTCTATGATGCACGACAGGGTATAGGCTTAGAAAAGGCTAGACATGGCACTAATATGGCAGCTCAGTTTCATCAGTTAGAAACTCAAGTGACAATCACTTTGCTTTTAGTTGCACTTCTGGGCCACTATTCTGGCAACTTCAATCTTGCATCCTCTGCACTCCTCATGGCCCCTCTGCACTCCCGTGGATCTCATAGGAGTACTCCTAGACACTCTACACGAGTGATGTCAGATATAATAACTTATATTATTATATATATATATATATATATATTAGATATATATATATTATATATATTAATATATATATAATATATATATATATTATATATATATATTATTATATATATTATAGTATATATCATATTATATTATATTTATTATATACATTCTTCTTTATACTATATATTATTAATATATATATATATATATATATAATAATATTATATATATATATATAATTATATATATATATGATATATAATATATTATATATATATATATTATATATATATTTTTGAACCGATCAAAATACAAATGACCATCAACAAATCTGAGGCCATCAATCTGAGACAACAACAATGGACCATCAATCTGCCATAAATCGGACCAATAATCGATTATAATATATATATTATATATTATATACTATATATATATATATATATATATTATATATATTATATATTCATGATATATATATATATATAATATATATATATATATAATATATATATATATATATATATTAATATTATAATAAATATATATATATTATGATTATATTATATATATATATTATGAGTATATATTTATTATTGATTTATTGATTTATTTTATTCATGATCACATTTCTCGCAAGCTGCAGGTGGTGTTGGTGGTAAGTTTTTATTTAAACAACTGATCACCACCATTCAAGCAAAAGAAATAAATGGAAGGGGTTTTCAGCCCATTGCCACCACGGCGAAGGACAATTTTGAAATTTCTCTTCGTTTGATTTCGGCTACTCGGAATGAATGTAGGCTTCACGTTCGTTATAATCAATATTTTCAATTTCTTCTATTTGTAATTTTGCACTTTACTATGTAATTAACAAATGCAAAAGAATGTGCCGAAAAAATTAGCAGCTCCTTCAACACTATTCTACTAAATAAAAATAATTTAAATGTTTAAATTTTTGGGAAATTCTATTCATAAAACTAAAATTTCTTTTAGTAATTTACTTTAACCACGCGACAAGATGTTCTCTCTTCAGGAAATACAGTTCTATCTTAGACCTTTTCAACAAGCCTTCTCATATCTCTTCATTCTACTCTCCACAATTCAAAATTCTCCTTTTGTTCCAAGTCTTCCGATCTGGCTCTTCTTTCTTTTCGCTTCCCTTATCTAGGCGTTTTAGGCAACCTTATACTTGATAACGGTCGAAATCACCCCTTCGAAGGAGGTGCTCCAAAATCAAGCTCGGACAACCAGTAGCCAAGATAATCGATACTGTATCGAATCCAAAATAATACGTGTTTTTGGACATATCTCACCTTGCAATATTGCCCCTCCTTAACTACTAACCCTCTTAGATAACATTGATTTTGTTGGATTTTCGAAATCAACGGTTATAAGGTTGTAGGTCTTCAGCATAGGAATTGATAAATGAAGTAACAGATTAAAAAAATTTGAAAAAACTTGGGAAATAAGACAGATCAATGAGGAACACCTTATTAAGTACAATTTAAAAAGGATGGAAGTGTGCTTGATCTACGACAGCACTGCTATAAAACGACGAAAGGACATTAGAATGATTGCACAGACAACGACGACTCCGTTACCGAATCAGGCAGCCGGTTTTCAAAACCGCCTGCCATGACGCCAGACATCTAGTCCATCTATCTATCTTCTATCTATTATTCCTATCTATCTATATTTACCTATTTTCTATCTATTAATCTATCTATCTATTTATCTATATTCTATGTATATATATTATATAATATATATTTAATACTATCTATCATTATAATCAGTGGCGTACATAACGCCCCGCAGGCCGGCGGTGCGGGGAGGGCGCCAGGGCCGAAGATGGGCGCACGGCGGTAGAGGGAATATTGAGCCTTTTTCGATGAAAACTCCATAATGACAGGCTCTCTCTCTCTCTCTCTCTGTTAGTATTTTATATAATTATATATATTATAATATAATATATATAAGATATATTATTATATATTTATTTATATATAATATATATATATATTTATATTATATTTTATATATATATATATATATACTATATATTGATATATATTATATATTATATATATATATATATATAATATATATATATATATATATATATAATATATATAATATATATAATATCATATAAAATATTTTTTTAACCCGATATATTAGATAGAAATCTGGAAACTTCTCAATATTATTGATTTGTTATGCAGGGGTAAGCCACATGTTTATAGTCACCTGAAGAATGAGAAAAGCAGAACAAATATCAATCAGTGCTCCTATTCAGAATGAACTCGTTAGTTTGGCTTTACAACATGTGCTCCGTGACAATATAATAAGTGAAACTCAAGATGCGCCCTTTTTTTCTTTTATTTTAATGAACGACCAAGATATGTCTAAAACTGAACCAAGGTCAAGTAGTTAATAAGATATTTGCAGAATCAATACGATTGAAAAGAAGCTTCAAATAATGAGTCATTCCTGGGATTACCCATACCAAATCAAAGGACGAAGGTTTACAATGAGTGGTGTAACGTTTTGAGGAAGCAATAATTTTTCAATAAAAGTGCAGAGGGCAGGACCTATACTGATGGTGTACTTGAGTAGGAAGTACATTGGACTGAGACCAAAATCACAGCGAAAGTCGCCTAATGTTTTTACAGAACTGTTGCTTGTGCAAATCACACTTAACTTAGTGCTTGATGTTCTGTAAAGGAGATTACAGAAATGATTGTTTTTATGATGTGATTAATGAGATATATGGGTATTTCAGATCAGAGTCTTCCAAGATGGCAATCACTGAAAGAAATTTCTTCAGAAACCTTGCATGGTCAACAAAACTGATAAAAGACTGTGCCCAACTAAATGGTCTTCGAGGTTCGATTGTTTTGGCAGTTAAAGTTATTTCATTTAAATTTGAACTGTTTATCAAAAATCATCCTAACTTCAACAAAGAGCTCTGAAGTAGTTAAGGCGAACAGCATTAGAAGACAAATGGTCTTTCTCCTTCATTTTTGAAATGCTTGTGTTTCAAGCAAATTTTGGAAAGTTTTTAAACATCACTTCCAAAACACTCAAAATCAGACATATCCTGGAATGAGCTCCACTCTTTTAGGAAAAGTTGTCTGTCAGCAAACTAAACCAGTTGCGGGAAGTTTTAAAAGCTTAGTGGAACGAGGCCCGGAAAATTGCAAGAAAGCTGAGCAAGTGAGATTCACTTGCCTACTAACGCAAAAGCAAAGTACAAGTTCTTTGATGAGCTTTCAAAAGATGTTGACTTCATTGATCCTTTGCACAATTCAGGGTGAGGGTTTTTACAGAGTCATTTATATACTAATAGGCCAAGTGAATTGCGGAGGATTCAGTTATGAGAAGGTTGAAAACAGGACGTTTGCTTCTTTAGCCTAGCAACCTTTTACAGAAAAACAGATAAAGAGAAGTCATTGGCGTCCTGTAACAACGTTTTACAAAAAATATTGGAAGCCGACGTGGGATATTGCGAGTTACGAAATTAGTCCATTGCTGCTTCAGAATGTTGTTGTGGCAAGTGAAATAGAACAAGAAAAACGACAAAAATGATATCAAGTATATAGATATGATTGAAAATATGTTTGCTTTTGTAGGTGCTACACTACCGGCTGTGTATTAAGCTTAGTTAGCTAGAATGTGTCTGACACTCCCAGTAATCCTACATTCAACGTCTGCTACGAGAATCTTCAGAAATTAAACAACTAGATACAAGTTATGTTGGAGAAGCACCACTGGCGAAGTCTCTCTCTCTTGCCCCCTTGTACCGTTCAAGCAGCAACGCTCGAATTGATCGCCGCATTCGCGGCATGCCTGGTGAACTTGGAGACGATCTATCTCCACTACGTTTTATGTGGCCAAACGGCGGAATTAATGATCATTGACGCTGCAAGAACCTTAATTTAATGTCAAAGTTACAAAAGTGAATGACTAATTCGTTTGCTTCTGTTTGCATATAGATAGTTTTTGCTTTACTTTCCATACAACTCTAAATGCAAGGTGTATTTCAAAAAGTGCATCATTCTCCTTATCCTTGTATTACCGTCTATATATAGAAATACTTCATAGTGGCTCACTCTGTACCTCTATACAGCTATATAATATACCAGCTAAATATATAGCTTCATCCCGCGTAATCTCATATATAGTATGATCAATAGTATAATATACTTGGTCGTTTACCTATGCTCTATAGGTATATAACATTATTATAACTTATATGTATATATATATTATATCAACCTTATTTTCCATTGTAATACAATCTGGTTCTTTTGTAATGCTACATGTGATTTTTCTTTGAATGAACAGAAATTTTTTTGTTCATTAAGTCCAAACTCTATCACCCCGTCCTGACAAAGGGGCGCCCAACATACGTCGCGGGGGGGCGGCAATGGACTTAGTTACTGCCACTGAGTATATATATATATATATATATATTATATATAGTATTATATATATATATATATATTAATATTATTATATTATATTATATACTTACTATATAATTAGAAATTTATTATTGTCTATGATAAATAAATATTTTAAATATTTACATGTCATAGAATAAGTAATCTTTAGGAATGTTCTTTTCACTTAAGGACTTTCCGAATCAAGAAATTGTACAGTAAATCGTTTAAATTTTAGATGTTACGCACCTCTTTTCGGTTGGTCTAATAACGAATGTAAAAAGAGGAAAGCTTATAATTTAAAACTATGACAAAGGTTCCTAAAATGGTCAAAATAAACCCCTTGGATCGATTGGACTGCCAGAATTACTAATAAATATCCAAAAGCGGTCAGTTAGGTCGAGTAAATTTCGCTTCTTAAGAACTTTATACAACCCAAAGAAAATTAAAACAATGAGATTGTATTATATATTATATTATATATATATCTATATATATATATATTATATATTAATATATATTATTATATATATTATAATATATATATCAATATATAATTATATATATATATTATATTATATATTTATTATATATGTATAAATAAATATTTATTCAAATCTGGTCCTTTACAAGTGAAATTGGCGCCAAAATTTCCATCTAAACCGCCGCTGTTATAATATTGTTGAATATAATTGGCTATAGCGCACAATTTATTTTAATCTTTCGTATGGCTAATAACTATATGTAATATGGTGCAAATGATCCTAAAGGTATGCACTCATCGTTAGATGTGAATATAATTTTTTGTAGATAGGTCGATATATATTTTGTAAGAGTGCTGAATATTGGATAAATTGAGAAAGATGAAATGTGTTAATTTAATATAGGTGTTAATGGCTGTAATTAAGGAAAGCTTAATAAGAAACAATAAAGTGTGAAAGTAATATTATTCAATCAATGATATTTTAGTGTTATATATGAAAAGAGTGATGATAGTAATAAATCGTAGGTATTGGTAAGTTGTGTAATGGGAATCTGACCCTCTAGGCATTGTGAAAGATAGAAAAAAGTGGAGTGAGTATGTAAATGGATAGTATTTATTTATAGATCAGTTGATGACGCGAAAGTAATGGATATACAAGGGGAAAGGAGTCGTGGGGTACACTTCACTTTATTAATTATGGTCACATATATTCTTCTATAATCTATAGCTATTCAGTTCCGTGCATATTGCGCCCTCTACCTCCCCATTGGGACATGTATGAGAGTGAATATATTTATATATAATATATTATATATATATATATTATTATTATATATATATATATATATAGTTAATATATATTATATATAATAATATAATATTAGTATATATATAATATTATATATTATAGATATTATATATTTATATATTATATTATTATATATATTAATATATATGTATAATATAGAGGTGAGCGAGTAAAAAGGTTTTTATTAAATACAACATCTTCGAAATGTATCTAACCTCAAACTTTAAATATGATACCTTGCCGATTATACTTGGGTATAAGGCCGTGTATATTCCTAATAAATACATTGAGATTATAGTATTATAATGTATATTAGTATTCTGATATTATCTTATATAATATATTTGTTACTCTAATGTATATTAATATATATTAATAGAATTATTATTCATTGGGGAATTCTAGTAATGTATATCAAATCAATTAACTATTTTGTAATGAGCTACAATAGGTAAAAATACTTATATACTATTTATATATTAATTATTAGTTACTAGAAAATGAGTTTTATATAGGTTGTTCTTCAGTATAAGACATGTATTCTGGAAGCTTAGCTTCCAACTCTTTCTTGGTTTTGCCAAGAAAGCTGAAAGAAAGTCTTGCTTTCACTTACTTAGATCTTGCCTTTGTATTTAGCTGAAGAGAGCTTGCGGTGTTGACGCTTTGCTTCGCGTCCAGTCTTGCTGGTTGTTAGGTACCATCTGGTCTTGCCAGATAGGTTCAGTCTTGCTGGACACATATTTCATGTCATGTGCGGTCTTGCCGTTCTAACTATTGAGTCTACCTCAATTCCCATGCTGTCAGGTCTTGTCAGATAGTCCGATAGTTTTGCTATCATAAAAGTTCGGTCTTGCCGTTCTTAACATTGAGTCTTGCTCAATCCTTATACTGTCAGGTCTGGCCAGATAGTCCGATAGTTCTGCTATCATGAAAGTTCGGTCTTGTCGTTCTTAATATTGAGTCTTGTTCAAGTTGTTTAATGTTGAAGATTTGTTCTTACTACCCTATTTTCCACGTGTTTCCAAAGAGTAACCTGTGCCAAACCTATTACGCTACCAAATTTTACTATTAAATATATAAACTTGTTTAATAAATAAACCATTTTTTGTCTCTTTTATTTGATCCCTGTCACTAATCAGCACTCATATCAATTATAGTTTAGTTACTCCTAAAGCTTTAAGATTTTAGTCTACAGAACCAGACATTACAAGGTTTCAATTAATATTATGATAATATTCCTAGACAATTAGATATAGTTCACTGAAATAACAACTTGTTACGACGACGATTCCTATCATCCTATAACAGCATCCGTAGTAATTTTCTTCTCTTACAGTATTTTCA
>JABUQX010076820.1:12500-29577 GCA_015478945.1 Trachelipus rathkii | reverse complement strand
CGAAAGGCGAAGACCGGTCGAGGAGAAAGGGACGGGTGGGAGGGGTGGTGGCGTGATGGAGGAGAGGAAAGGAAGGTGGAGAGTGCGAGGGCGAATCGCGGGAGGGAGGGAGAAAAACAGAAAAAAGGAACTTCGGAAAGAAGGGGGGTGACAATGGGGAAAAAAGGGGGCGGTGAAAGGGAAGAGGGTCGGGGATGTGAGGCTGGGTCGGAAAAGGAAGAGCAATGGTGGGAAATCTGGGGGGGAAAGGTGGAAAGAGGCAAACGGAGTAGAGCGAGGGATAGAAGGATGAGGGAAGGGAAAAACACGGGGCGGGGGTGAGGGGGAAAGGGGAGGGTGCCCGAGAGGGCGGGTAAAGAGGGGCCGAAAAGAAGAAAGAGAAAAGGATGAGGGAAAGCGCGAAAAGAAGAAAGGGGGGCGCGGATAGGAAAAGGGAGGATAGGGAAGCGGGGAGGGAGAGCCGAGGGAAGGTAGGAGCGAAGAAAAGGGGGGTGCAGCAGGAAGAAAAAAGGTGAGAGAGGGGGGTTTCGAAAGAACGGGGAAAATCCTAGCGGAATCGAACAGGAAGAAACAGGGAAAATGAGGAAGTGGAAAGAAAGAAAGTGAGGAAATGAAAGAAAAAGGAAGGGAGAAAAAAGAAAAAAAAAAAGAAAGGGAGCGAAGAAAACAGATGAAGGAAGGAAAAAGATGGAAAAAAAAACAAAAAAAAAAAAAAAAAGAATTTTAGAAAAATTTGGAGAGAAGCATCGAACAAACAGCTATTTCGACATATCAGAAAGGAAAAAAAGGGAGCCGAAAAACCCTCCACCTTCTTTCAATTGTTTCAACAATTCGATTCTGTGGTAAGAACATATATCCGTTACTGGACATTATGACTCAAGTCGAATCGAACTATCTTGGCCTGTGGGAAACGATGGCAATTTCGGATCTTTAAAAATCGTGCTAATGCTGAGACCCATAGTTCTTCAGAACATTAAAAAAACTACTGCTGGAAATGCCATGTATCCCACAGTTCCTTAGTCCAGAAAGCTCCAATTCAGTCATTAGCGCATCTCCTTCAACGTAAAACTGTGTAAAAAATATAAATAAAAGATTTCTTTTACTGTCTAGCCGATGAGACGACCACCCATGTGTTCCAGAAGGAACAATTTTCGTTGTGTTGCGTTACGTTTGATATTGATACTCTTACCGTCAAAGAGATTTTTGTGTTCGTCTCAGTAAATGATTGACGGGAATAAGTCAGTGGTTAAATATTAATTTGAGAAAAAATTAAACTGAGTGGTTGTTGGACATATGAAATCAATCTAAGGGACAGGAGTATGACGGTGCATCAGCAATAAGTGGTTTAAGTAGAGTTAGAGTAATAAATAAAAATTTCACAAAGCTATTTATACTCACTGCAGACTTTGCATTGCTTAAATTTATGCCTCATAAACGTTTATAAAGTTCAAAATATTCGGAATTGTAATTGGAATAATAATCAGAATTTTTCTTGCAGAGTGCTAAACGAGGACACAAGTGTTTGAAGAAAAAATAGAAAGAAACTTTCTGAAAGAGTAGCAAGAAGAAATTAAAAAAGTTGCGAAACTCGCTGGAGCAACGGCAGGAATCGTTTTATTATTTAAAGAGATGTAAACCCGAAATAACAGCTATAGAACAAATAAAATGTGAAGCTGAAGATCAGCCAAACCTTAATTCTAATTTTCTAAACAATGTTTATAGTGCATTATTTTATGATTTAATTTTGTTACCATTACAACTCAGTTAGACAAGGCGATACAATCTTTCCAAAACTATTCACTGCGGTATTGGATGTGGTGAGTGCATAAATTGAAGTGAATCTAGTTAAAACTAAACATGAAAGCCAGCAGAGAAAATGCAACATAAGAATTTCAGCATATTTTTGAAGAATGTGAAGCGCATCTGAATCTGAGCAGGGTGTTGAAATTGCTGTACCCAAGAATAACAAACTTCCAAAAATTACAGACCCAACAATCTTACTTCGACCCACAGACTTATATCGCACATCATTTTTATACAATTTTGATGATTTAATATCAGCATATAGGACGAGAGGTCTTAAGTCAAAGTAATATTATATCTTTCTTGCAATTTGTCTTAACCGAACAGGTGTAATGTGCCATTATGAGAAATAAAATTTGTAACATTCTTACAAAGAAGAATCTCCAATAAGCCCAATTTTGAGATTAGTAAAAAGCAGAATGGAATTTATGGAAGTCGAAATGGCCATCACAGTACAGATCGTTCCAAAAACAGCAATAGACGAACATGTTTCTTGTTCGAGTCACAATTTCAAACTATTTACATCTTGTTGCAGAAACTGGCAATTTTAACAGTGTCTACTGCTTCAGTAGAAAGAAGTGTTTTTCAACATTAGACTTCTGAAAAAACTACTTGAAAAATAATATTGGAGATGAAAGAGCTTATTGGACTTGGCCCTCCTCTACATAGATCGAAATATTGAAATAAAAACTGAAGATGTTATCCTTGACTTTGCTCACCCTTATGGATCAAAGTTAAAGTTAACATCAATAAGGATGATTTTAGAAATTTATATAAATGGTATTTCCATTTTTCTTAGAAATTTAATATTTGTCCTTCCATTAAAAATATATATATATATCTAATATCATATTACTATAATATATATATAATAATATATATATATATATATTATATATATAAATACTATATATATATATATATTTATATTATATATAATTATAATATATATATATAGATATAATTATAATATGGAAAAAACAAATAGACGAAAACCAAAGGAAAAAAATCCCTATGCGGCCACTGATATAATTATATATATATATATAATATATTATTATAATATTATAATATTATATTACGTAGATAATATTATAATAATATAATATTATATATATAAATTAAAAGATTATATGTAATACGTAATAATAATAATTCAAAATATATATATGTAATATAACTAATTGATGACGTCGTTAGCTGACGTGCAGCCCACTTCAATCAAGATTTTTCCATTAGTCAAGATTCCCTAGTTATCAATCATGTCCAAGTAGTTACGTGGTCCACGACCAATCGATTGATATGCCCTTCAGACAGTGAGTTCTCATCCATCCTAAAAATACCCTGTATTATCCTGATACCGCTTTCCCATCCCCATTACCCTTTCAGCATTCCCCTTTCTTCAATACTTTATTCAGTCATACCACATTCCCTCAAAATTGTTGATACTAATACGCTATATACCCGTTCACACTCCCTTGGTACCTTTTATCCCTCATGTCACTATACTATATATTATATATATATAATATTATATATATACTATATTATATATATAATTTGCATTGTAGAACTCTATAAATCTTTTGAAATAATCTATACTAAATATATCATATATATATATATATAAAAACTATATTAGTTAATACTATATGGATAATTTAACCAACAGCCACCTCCAATTGATCATTGCTCGAGAAAACTACGATTACAGCGGGACAAAGAAAAACTAATAACATATTTGATTCAGCGTATGAAATATTTTTGTGCCCTGACAAAAAAAAACTTTATGCAAAAAAAAATTTTTATAAATTTATTACTTATATCTCGGCAAATACTACGAATTAGACTTAGGAAAAACTAATTAACATATTTGGAATCAGCGTATGCATATTTTTATTGAAAAATGAAACTTTTATTTTCATTTTTTTTAACTAAAGAATACCCCCGGATTAAACCGAAAAATGCAAAAGTCGGACCTCTCATGTCTTCGGGGGACGACGGGGGTTTTGTCCCCCGTCGGCTGAGCCCCCTAAAAAAAAATAAAATTAAAAAAAATTCCATTTTCCATACATATTTCATACGCTGATTCCAAAATATGTTATTAGTTTTCTATCCATCGTAGTTTTCGAGATATTTAAAAAAAAAAAAAAATAATACATGCTTAATTTCCTTTGGTGTTAGTAACATGTATTTCCTTACAAATTCTCATACCGCTGATTCCAAAAATGTCATAAGTTTTGTTTTTTAATTCCTTACGGTTTTTATGGTCGAACATCGACTCGTTTTTATTGTAGTGGGTGTTACTCTATCAACTTTAATGTCATATTATATTCTCTCTTACCATCATTCGTAGATGGTTTTTTATCGAGATATCAATGCGAGCTTTGGTAAAGTTTCGGCATACTACATATATATATAATATATAATTATATAACTGTGGTAAAACTAATTTGTATTACCCGGATACACGCTATACTAACATATATCCTCTATATATATATATATAAACTTGATATATAATTATCTATATATATTAATTATCTATTAGATTATATCACTATACTCACTGCTCTCACCCTCCATTTTGCACTATATAAATCATATATATATACCTATCATATATCAGATATATATAATAACATCAGTAGAACCTCCTCCTCCCTCTCTCTCTCTCTCTCTACTCTCTTCTCTCTCTTTCTCTCTCTCTCTCTCTCTTCTCTCTCTTCTCTCTCCTCAGATACCACTACATCATTCGATTTATTTTCGTTTATTTTCTCCCGCACAAACTGACCCATTTCACTTTAAGACATATAATCGCACATCACACTGTCTTACACAATTTATTTCGTTGATTTATTATTTTTCTCGAAAGTCACTCGGCCCTTTTTTTTACCAGGGGCAGAAGAAGAAAGGAAAATATGGCTATAATGTAACTTTCAGAAAATTTAATTGCCTTAGGCATTTCGCGGCTACATTTCATTTCTTTCGGTATTATTATCATATATAGTATTGATGCGCGCAATAAAGAGTAATTTTAAATTATAAAAAGTTGTGAAGCTGTGTGTTAAGATAGTTTTAAAACTGTTTATTCTTTCATACGGTTTTTAATAATGTTTTTTCGTGCAATTATAAAGCTTTATTTATATATTAATAATAATTACATAATTAATTATTATTCAGTTATTTTATATGTTATTTTTAACAATAAGTATTATTATATTTTTAATATTAATTTATTATTATATTTTCATATTCATTATCTTATTATTATTATTATTATTATTATTTATATAATGATCTATTAATATAATAATTATTCATTTAATATGAATTTGATCTAGTTTTGCTAATTTTCTTTTATTTTTTATTTTTTGATTTAATTTTTTTGTGCTTGTATTTATTTCAGGGGCAAAACATTATTATTTTCTTCAATAAAAAAACTCACCAGCGGAAGCCCTCGAGCTAAGCTAGGGTAACGAGAAGAAAAGTGCATTTTCCCTGCAGTCTATTAATTAGTAAATGCGAAGCATGGTGCAGATGGGGGGTTAATTATGGCTTCTTTCTCAAACCGAAGTAGCGAAGTAGAGGATCGATGAGGTATGAGGAAGTATGGACGAAAGGACACCTCTCACCCCAAATCAAAAAAATTAAAAGAAATTATAATAAGCCAATTGCGTGTTCTCTAATTACTTCCATTAATATATTAATAAAAATCTAAATATCAATTTATATTATTATTATTATATTATTATTATATATATATCTCCAATTATTATTATATTTAATCTAATTTTAAATTAATTTTACTTCCAATTATATTGAAATATTATGTTATTATTTTAATTATTATATATTATTATTATAATAATATAATATATTATAATATATATATATATGATATATTAATATATTTATATAATATATATATATATATATAATATATAATAATAATAATATTATATATATATTATATATATAATTATATTAATAGTATATATATATATATATTATTATAATATATATATATATATTAATATATATGTAATATAATTAATAATATCAATTATATAATATTATATTATATATATATATATAATATATATAATATATATATATATATAAATATATATAATATATATAATATACTATCATATATATATATATTTAACTATATTATAATATATATATATATATATTATATAATATTATATATATATATTATATTGTATATATAAAAAATTATTATATATATATATATCTAATTATAATATATTCTATATTATGATATTATTAATTTATATATTATCATAATATATATATATATTATATAAGTTACGATTAATATATATTATTCAATATATATATATAATATTCTAATTTTATATATTTAATTAATATTATATATATATTATCATATAATATATTAATTATTAATATTATAATAATATATATATATATAATATATATAATATATTATATATATATATTTATATAATTATATTATTATTATATAATATATATATTATATATATCATATATATAACATTATATATATATTAATTATATTATATATTAATAGTAATTTTTGATATACTTATTATAATATATATATATAATATGATATACATGATCTGTTATATAGTTATATATTAAATATTAATTATACTACTAAATATACAAAAGTAACTTATACTATTAATTGTATTAATTTACAATAATATATTAAAATTAATAATTATACATAATATTACGATAATATAATATACTTTATAGTATATATAATAGATTAATAAATATATATATATTCACTTCTAAGTATTAATTATATATATTATATATAGTATATATATATCATATAATTAATAAATATATATCATATATTATAAATATATATATTATACTGTCCTTTACTGGTCCGCACCCTCAGTAAGTCTCTGTCTATGTTTAAGAAAGCCACACACAACATTCAACACACATATATATATATAATTGGACAAACTACCTACGCCTCAAATGGTATTAATGGTCAATATTCCTGGTTCCAGGGTCCACTATATATATTATATATATCACTACTAAATTACTATATACTATATATTACTATATATATGTATATAGCGGATCATATATAATATATATATTATATATATATATTATCATATATAGCTTTAAGTGAAGTAAAATGATACTACTTATAATACGCAACCGTATATATAATATATATAAGTTTAACAAGATCATGAGTAAACAAAATAAAAAGCTTCACAATTTTTTTGATCAGGTTCAATAAGCAATACAGTCCTGAAATGGGTCACGCCGCGAATTATGTCTTCTAATTCATACGAAAAAGTGAAAAGTAGCCGCGTACAAACTAATGTCTGAAAATTTAATAACAAAATTCTAATTATCATATGCTTAATTAACAATGAACAGTCGAATTCATTGTTAAGTAAATGACACAGTAACAACTCAATTATATCAATAAACAACAACAACATTAACTTTACATAAAACTATTTTTCGCACCTACAATGTTAATAAAAAATCTCTTCATAAATGCTCATTTTTCTCATACTTTTTGAAAAGAATTCTCCTAGCTGGTCTCGACGCCCGAACTGCCACGGCATGAGCACATCATAGCCGACCGGTGACAAAATCGTATCGGCAGACCACGCAATCTACTCATTAAAAGCGCGCGTCAGCTCGCAAGCTGGACCGACACCGTACTCTGAGCACTAACTTACGTGTATCGACAATCCCACACTTCCAGCCACTGCCTCACCAAGTGCTCCTCCCGAAGTCGCTGATCGCCGTCGCAGCCCACTGGTCGCCCTCAGCGTCGTACAAATCGCAAACAACAATATCCGACAGCCGTCGCCAGCTGTTAACGCCCTACTTATTGAGCACGTACTCAACTGCACCGGCGCGTACGCGCCTAATCCCTGACTAATACTCAGTATAATATACTACTGACTTGACCAGATGCCTTGACAACGGCTCTATATTCTACTTATAGAAGTGTCCGCACAGTCTAATCGTACTAATCATTATATCTTACTCAGCCTATATATACTATATATACTCATTATACTCTACTATATATATATATAGTACTATTTCCTCTGTTCGTCTATATCAATATATAATATATGATAATATCTATATATCCGCATCCTAAACTCTCAGCCCTATTATTATTATATAAATTTATATATAACTATATTATATATAGTTATATTATTTTAACGTATAATATGGCGTCTGTGTGTTTTGAGCGTTCCACGCTTGGTTTCCAAATTAATTGTTTTGGTGCTCAGTTTATTATCAGTTTATATCTTTCTCATTATTGAAAAAGTTGTTTTTCTCCGGAGATAAAAAGGTTACCACTCAATTAACTCCAAACATTAAGGTGAAGGAAAGAACATCTTTAAAGATAAATGACCCCGACTGTGATTATTTTATGCACTTAGGCTTATCTTTTTTATCTAAACGCCTCTCGAGCGCGAAATCAGTAGATATGCTCCTCAGTGTCCTCCTTTATTGCATTTCCTCTGAATAGTGGATTAGTACTTTTTCTTGCTCTGAACTTAGAAATTCCACATTTTCATGTCTTCCCAGCCAGTTGATTCCAGGCCATCCTTCACCACTAATTACAATTATTAGTCTTTAACCTTACCAGAATATTCATTTCATCCTGTTTCCTACAAATTCTAGATCATTATTAACAGTCTGCAAAATCTCAAGCCCTTATTGTTGCATTCTTTTCAAACTCAACTACTTAGATTAATAACTTTATAAGCTTTCCATATCTGATTTCTTTTTGCCTCGATATTCTTCGATTACCGCCACGCTCTTTTTTTTAATTTACGTCTATAACAAGCTGTGGGTCGCTCTCTTATTGATTCCCTTGTGAAAAGAAAATTAGGACTTATCATTTCTCCTTGATTCGCTAGCGATGTAATTCGCACTAACATGGTGTTTATAATTAAGTTGAGATTGCAGATGGTTTAGGGTCTTCGGCTCTTCTTTTCGAATTCATATTAATGAGCTGTGGTCCATAATTCTACTAACTGACCTGCACTCTCGGTGTGCACTCATATATACGCCACGCCTTATCCCCATCATTCTTCGTGAGACCATAGTATTGGTGATTAGTTTAATTAGATACATAATTAATATTGTGTAACAGTTTGCACAATTGGACTAACAATTGGTATTGGAATGTTTATAATTTAAAGGAATGAAGACTTTCTAAGGAAATATTTTAGTCTAAGAATATATTACATTATAGTCTGATCTTTTCGGGTAATAAATCTGTATTGGTATAATAATTGGCGCATATTACGCTTGAAGTTGTATTATGGTCAATGTGAATCAGTTATCAATTGAAGCAAATAGATTAGTCCTATTAAAACAGTCCAATGTCAAAAGGGAAAATTTTCTTATTATTAATTATTAAACTTTACCTAATTGAAAAAAAGTTCCTCAAATTCTGGAGCTAATTGTTTAAACTTGATAAACTATTTGGAAAAATTCTTGCCTTGAAAATTGTTTTAGATAATTTGCAGTAGGTAATTAATGATACATTGCAAAGTAATAATAATAATAAAACTTACTATATCTCTTTGACAGTCAGTTTAATAGTGAACAGCGAATAGCAAAAAAGGGAACGGTTTTCTTTGACCACAGAATATAATCGTGTCGTCTATCGACAAAATAATTATTTACCTTCTTGTCTTTCACCAGTTGCCACTTTGATGTTAAAAGTTTCCGAATTTTAAAACGAGAATTTTTTTCCTTTAGTTTAATTTTAAGAATGCTGAAAAGGGGATTGGGAGAAGGTTTTGGATGAAGGTCGAATTATAAAAATCCATGTGTTCATTTTCATATATTTAGCACTAGAATATCCATTATCATATGGGCTTTTTAAAAACATTGATTTCAGATTTAATTGAAAGGCTATTTATTATATGAATATAACAAGCACATTTGTTTACTTATTATTGGCGATTAACCTTAAAGATTTGACGATTGCCTCCCCAATTTAACGCCCTAATTTAAAATTTAGGCTTAGACAATCAGTTCTCAATTATAAGAGTTTTTAAAAGACCTTATAGATCATGATCATATGACCATAAACAATAATAGGTTGCTATATATGTTTATCATGATGGTAGTGATTGATTTTTTATGGAGAGGAATTATATGGTGATATAGATAATTTTGGCTGATATGCATTGACATTCGAATGAGCCTTCAATGAACTCGCTGATATCTCTTTATTAGATGTGAAGGTATAGTTATTGTGTTATGTATCATGATTGCTATCGCATATAGAACATATTGTTCAAGTCACGATATGATATTTGAGTATTTGAGTAATTATGCAATGATGACTATTATCTCTAATTAAGTGGTCATGCTATTCAGCGTAAAATGCATTCGTACCTGTTGTGTTCAGTTTGTTTGGTTTGTGATACATTTTAGAATGGTCTCGATTATTTTGTGGTTGTATATATTAGATTTTATAATAGTTATTAAAATGACAAAGCATGAAGTGGCATATGAGCTTTCTGCTATATATCACACAATCTAAGGCATTGATGACCTTATATGACTTTGACATATTGTTAATATTGGATGATTTATATTGCCTAAATATAAGAGATCGCAAAAGTCATTTGTGTATAATAACGGAAATGTTGTATATACTTAAATCGTTATATATGATGAAATATGAGATTCAGTCATATGACTCTTTAGACGCTGTTAGTTGCATTACAATATATAATATTACCATGCCTTTATGTATGATATTATTACTGCTATTTTTATAAGGATTTTTATATTAAGTGAATAAGTAATTATTAATGTATAGGTATCTATAATTGCACGAATGATTCATTACCAACTACTTTGATATTATAATGATAAAACTATCATTTTTTTAGATGCCAATATACTACACAGAAATTTGGCATTAAGTTAATCTAATATAATCCGCCCACCTACTCACACTCACAGACACATCCACACACATACAAACATACACACTAATTATAGAGACACTTTACATAACTACATAACACTACACACACACACCTAATATATAATATAATATAAGGCAGCGATCATCTTTATATTGAATTTCTTTCTCTATATTCCTCCAAAATTTCCATCTTCTACTATACTCATAGCTATCCTGCAATAGACCCGTACTCTCCGAAATGAACGACTTTCACTTCGGGAGCAGTTACTTCACCGAACCTTATATACCCATTTTTCTTCCAGGAATTTCTCCTCAAGAGATCTTTGATGCCTTGTTTAGTCCCATTCTCCACTACCCATTATCTCTTCTTGCCACTCTCCCCTATTACTTTGCACGCCTCTTCATGAGTGATGTACCTCACACCCACCTATTCAATCTATAGCTATATGCATATTCACTATACTTATGCAATTAATTAGATGCTACTTCACTCCAATCCTCCTTATCTTTGATATCTTTTCGATTTCTCTATGTCAGTATATATATTCTCTTTGCTAGTTTTATTCCCTATTTATCGCTTCTCTAATAATTAACATACATTCATTCACATACCAGTACTGTATATTCTTTATTGCCTCTCGTTTGTGTACGATTACTCATATAATGTCTCTCATGCCCATGGTATATTTTAAGGTTAAAAAATACTTACTTGGTTTAGTTAACAAACTCTCACTATTTTATATAGTTATCTCAAAATATTATCATACATTACTCACTACTTATTATACCACCTAATATCTTATATAATATTATATATATGGTCTGTTACTATTTATATATATATTTTCAGGTATTTAGGTAGTATATTATTATAAGAAACCTCACTATGCTTATATTTTATACTCTTGACAGCCGTAATATACGAGAGACTGACCAATTTTTTGTCTTAAAAATATAACAACAAAGAGCCTCTCATAATTTTTTTATATTTTAATTATGAGTTATGATTCAGAGAAACTTACACTATTAGTACAGATAAAAAGCACACAAATTTTGCAACGCACGCTACTAGCCAACTCCTACGCAATGATACATGGTAAACATGCGTATATCTATTTCACACATAAGTCCTTTTTCTCTATATAAAAGAGGTTACCTGGCAGACCGACACCGCTACGGAGTGAGCGATCGCACTCTCTCACATTCTGCGTGCTATGGCTCCAGGGGTTTGCGCGTGCCTTCGGCTCCCACCTCCAATTTTTCTTCGGTTGCCGCTTTCGTCGAGTGCTCCATTGGTGACTGTCACACTCACCCACAATATTCAGGTGTGCTTTGCTTTTTGGTGTGCGAGCTCAGTCGAGATGACCCGGTGGGGCCTGCTCTTCGATAGCAGCCTATTAGTTCGCACTCGGCACACACTGATTCGCGATGCTGCACTAGAACTTGTCCTTCCCTCTTCTCGATCACGCTTATGCCACGGCCAAATGTATTCACTTACTCTCTAGTATGTCGCGCGAAACGATTTCATCGCACGCACACCCACATATACTATCTCATCCCGGAGCCACACAGAGTTCGCTCCTCACTTTGGCTGCTCAGTTTGAGCTCACACAGAGTATGATTGCAAACAAAAATCTCTCGTGGAGTAGCACCAGCAGTTTCAAACTAATGCATTATTTCATACCTCGTCGCTCACCTCCGAAAGGCCGTATCCACCTGATGTCATTCTCAGAATTATTTTACATGTTTGATCTAGGCTATATTTCACCATTCTTTTATTAAAACCTCTCCAGCGACTACTTACTCATTGCTAGAATTATAATTTTAAGTCACATAGATTAAATAATATAAGTCATATATATATAACGTAACATTTAAACACTAGTTTAGATAGACTAATTATAACTTATAGAATTCTATTTTCGTGAATGATTTTCACTTAACAAAATCTCTTATAATAATATTATAGTACACTATAAAAAATATAATAACTATAAGACTAAAATAAATAAATTTAAATTGATATAAAAATAATTTAAAAACTTTATGCAATAATATTCCATGAATACCAAAAGGCTGGCAGACAATAAACCTAAACATTTTAAAATCTAATATATATATACTAAATCTTAATATATATATTATAATATATATATATATATATATATATATATGTACATAATATTTATACGATTAAATAATGGTTTATTTTCTTTATAATATACTGTTAACAATATCACTTCACTTATATTAATACATTTTAAACAAGTGAATAATAATTCGTGAACAGAAATATATAGTATATTACGTATTGTTATGATACATTTAAGTATCAAATTGTTAGCAACAGTGTATGATGCATGTGCTTTCAATGTATATCCTGATGATATCTTTTTTATATTTATTTATTGATTTTTTATTTTTATATTTTTTTCTTATTATATGTAATTTATTATTATCATAATCATCGATTTTTGTTATATAATATTTTTCTTAACATATCAAGCTTAAACATTTATTTACTTATTATTATATTTTTATAGTGTCAAGCTACACTCACTGTATTGGAGTCTCATTTTGGATTCTAAGTCATAGAGTACTTTTATTCCCCTTTGCTATTCCAAATCTCTTTTTAACATGCGCCATACATTTGCAATGTTTTTATGTTGGGAAATTTACTATAGGCCTCACAATTTTTCTTTTCTTATTTAAATGTCTCATTGAATGATACTTTTCACGTTTCTAAGAGATATATAGTATCAATATCAAAAAGTAATGAGTATGGCAGAGTCCACTGGAAGCTAAAGGATAATCATTACGTATATATCTTACCTAGTAAATTAAAATGTATAATTTCGACTTACCTGATAGAACTAGTCAAAGTTTTTATAATTTTATTCTCTCTTAATTAAATGTAAAAAAACAATTATTAATATCAAGTACAATGAAATATATATTCTTTATTGCTATAATTATTTTAATTCTAGATAAATAACGATAGTCACTAATAATAATGATATTGAGAATTAATCACTCGTATATATATATTAATTATATAATTTATATTACCCATTATCTGTTATAGTATCAATGAAAAGCTGAAAAAGAGTAGATGAGAGAGAGAGAGATAGATATACTGGTGTGATATAATAATGAGATAGAGAGATGAATAGTAGATAGTGAAGAGAAGATGAATACGAGAGATGAGACCGAGATATATGTAGAAGATATAGAGATAGAGAGATAGTAAGATTAGAGATATATACTTTATATAGATACTTAGTAAGTAATAAGATAGAGAGAGAGAGATAGAGAAGAGCAATAATGTAATCTGACTCATCATAAGTAAATGACAAAATTATTTATTAATAATAATATAAAAAATAACCACACACACACATCTTTTTTTTTGATAAGTCTAATGATAGTATACAGACCCACCAAGGAACTTCACACCAAAGAATGCAAGCATACATCATGTAGTACTGATAAAATAAATCAATCACCATGTATCTATGGGCGGGCCCTGGCGCATACATATTTCAAACGTCATAATTATATACCTATCGAGATGTTATAAAACAGTAAACAATAAACATGAATTAATAATAAATAAAAAAACTACGTGTAATAGAAATTTGCATTATAATACCTATCGAATGTTTAAAACAGTAAACCATATAAATCAGTATAATATAATAATAAAAAAATAATCATACATTACTTTAGATGAATTGACAAGAAAATAGAGTTAAGTTATCATGCTTAAACATGGAAATATAATAATAGAATAAAAAATACTACGTGATAATAGGTAATTGATTATGGACTTATAAATTATTTCTTATTCAAAATTTGCGATTTCACAGTTGGCAATCTGTTGCTTCCAGCTGTGAAACAATTCAACTCTCTATTATTAAAGGCTGTGAACTCTGTAACAATTCTCCTTTCTATTATGAAAGGCTGTAAAACCAGTAACAATTCTCCTCTCTACCATAAAAGGCTGTAAACTCTGTAATATGTGTAGCCAGTGTATAATCTGTAGTTTTAATTGGAAGGTTAAAATATGTGCTCACAGTTCTATAAAATATGTACTTATAAACAAAGAACTATAAACATGTATTTATATAGTCGCACCATATAGTTACATCTTGTAATGGAATTTTAATAAAAATATGTACAAAATTACAGCTAATTATAAATTTGTACTAAAGACTCTTACAAAACTGTTCTTGTAATAAACTTATAATAAAATCTCGAGTAAATCTAATAATTTATAATAAACTTTAACTATAAATTTAGACTTAATGCTTATAGTAGTAAAGTTTAACAATAAAATCGTATTTAGGTTAATGAATAAACTTTATAATAATATCTACAATTTTTTATTTTATTTTATTAATTAAACTTTCTAATACTAAATATATATTAATTGAAGACTCGGTTTATAATAATAATAATAATAATAATAATAATAATAATAATAATAATAATAATAATAATAATAATAATAATAATAATAATAATAATAATAATAATAATAATAATAATAATAATAATAATAATAATAATAATAATAATACTTAATAATGATAATAATAATAATAATAATAATAATAATAATAATAATAATAATAATAATAATAATAATAATAATAATAATAATAATATTAATCATAATAATAATAATAATAATAATAATAATAATAATAATAATAATAATAATAATAATAATAATAATAATAATAATAATAATAATAATAATAATAATAATAATTTGATTTTAAGTATATAAACGAAGAATTTATTTTGAATATAAATTAAAAAATATTTAAATTAAATTACAAATTTAAAAATAAATTAAATGTACATTAAATAGCAAATTAAATAAAATAAAATTATTAAAATTAATGAACATTTTAATTTCAATAAGAATTTTTAGTCATTTTTATAATGAAAAAGAAAAAAAAGAAAGAAAAAATTAAAAAAATTTATTTATTTTAAGTTTTAAAAACCAATATATATATATATATATATATATATATATATATATATATATATATATATATATATATATATATATATATATATATATATATATGCATATATTTATATATGTATATATAATAATAATAATATGGGCCTAACAATTTATAATATGTATCATATATAATAATAATATATATATAATAATATTAATAATATATATATATAAATAATATATATAATAATATGTAATAATAATATATGTGTGTATAATGTATAATATATAATATATAATATTAATAATAATAATATAATTAATAATAATATGTAATAATAATAATAATAATAATAATAATAATATATATGTATAAAATATAATAATAATAATATATAATAATAACAAATAATAATAATATATGTAATAATAATAATAATAATAATATAATATGAATATAATATGTAATATATAATATATATAAAATATAATAATATAATAATAATAATAATAATAATAATAATAATAATATAATAATAATAATAATGTATATATATATAATAATATATATATATATATATATATATATATATATATATTTATATACTATAAGTATATATATATATATATATATATATATATTGAACAACAAAAAGCAACACCGAGGCCTTAGACAAAAAACATGAAGAGATCTTTATTAACAAGAAAAAACGACGTTTCGGAATTCGACTGATTCCATCATCAGGCTACAAATAATAAATAAAATAGAACTAGTACAAATATATGAAATAATCTAACGTTATAAAACTAAAAACATTGAAACAAAATCAATAAGCGTAAAACACTTGTTTAAATTAAATCACAAAAAATGTTACAAATGTTGCATTTTAAATGAATGAGTCACAGAAGATTTTACTCTTCATCAGCGGGATTCGAATACTGGAACTCCGCGTTGCTGAGTTAACAGTAACCGGATGCTCTAACCACTAGGCCATCCACTTCCCCAAAAAGAACGCTAAGAGCGTAGTTTTTAAAGCTCCCGATTTTCTCATCCCATAATTGCTGAGTACTCAAAGGCCTGACCCCCATTTTAAATGAATGAACTAGAACAGAACTAGAAACTCGGAAAGAATCATGGCTAGAATTAAAATTTTATAACAATATTATCGAAATGAATAAGTGGTATTTAAATATTATATGAGGGATAACTTTTCAAAAATCTCTTATAATTAATTAGCAATCTTATAACAGAGAACAAACACTTGAGGAAACTTACTTAGTCACAATGAAATGTACAACTC
>JABUQX010076819.1:0-17376 GCA_015478945.1 Trachelipus rathkii | reverse complement strand
TGTCTTGAGTTTAAATAATTAGGCTATATGTTGAAAGATAGTAATTAAATCTTTATTTTCAGTTCCTTAATTTTTTTAACCAGTAGCCATTTTTACTTCCATCCTTTATTCTAAATATCTTATTGCTTGACTTTATGTCATCAGAAAAAAGTAATCTTGACCAAACCGTTTGTGTGCAAAACAGCTAACATCCGCTCGATAACGAGAATGGGATGAGATCGAGCGAAGAAGGTCGCTATTAGATGAAGAGGATGGTAAGTGAAAAGAAGAAGGTCGAAAACCAAAAGTTGTAGAAGATCTAGTGATGAAAAACTAGAGGGGCGAAAGAAGCTGTCAGTAAGTCTGTACCAAGATGAGGCGGCCACCAGGATAAAATTGGGCCATGTGGACCTGGTGGGACACAGCAAATTGGATAAATTTTTAAGATTCGTTTGGTTGGATGTAAAGAAACTAAGTCTATAGAGTGTGTTAGGGTCTACCTTGAGCGGTATGTTTTACCTGTATCAAAAGAAAAAAGAGTAAACAGATTAAAACAAATATGAAGTAAAACAAAAATATAATAAAAAAAACAAAAATACACAAATATAATAAAAGAACAGTAAAGGAGAGGCAGAGTAAGAAATCACAATTAAACAAATAAAAAAACAAACAATTAGCAACACATACGACAAGACGAAACATATACTCAAAAACGTACATAATTTGTTTTACGAAATCTGAGCGAATAAAAAGATAACAAAAAAAAGAATACCCATTAATATTGAACACCACAAATATAAAACGAAAGCAAGGCGGATAATTCATAATAACTCCAAGAGTGGGATATAATAATCTATAATCCTATTTATAAACCTTTAATGGAATTAATTTAGTGAGTTAAAAACAACCAGTAACTTTAATAAAATTAAAAAGTAGTATCCAGGTTTTCTCTTTAAAATTTTATTAATATTATCTTCAGAGGAGATTTGGGTACTATTATGCTCATCTGATCTTAGTGGTAAGGTGTAGGAGAAATAACAGAAGGAAGATTAATGTCGGTCGGGTAATGACGTGCACAAGAAATTTGAGAAGCGAATGCTTAAATATGGGAGGAACACGGATCTAGGGCTGTAGCTAGGTCATGATGAAAAGAGAAATGATCCATAGGCAGTTCAAGCCCAAGCGACGGAAGTCGTAATGAAAGTTAAAGTAACGTAACATTTAATAAGTATATATGTTAAAAGGAGTATGTATTTGTGTAAAGATGAATCGAATAAATGTTGGATAAAAATAATGAATGTCAAATAACAATTCAAATTTTAATTGTGAATGATGAAACCGGTGGTAATTATCTGGTTATCGCTAAGAATTGTTTTTCTTTTTTCTTTTGTAGATTGATCCCAAGAACCTCTATCCCCTTCGCGATATGAGACCTTTTCAGCAATGAGTGTTGCACGTGAAAATTAATTAAGTTTTATGTATATATTTCTTTCTTATATATTACCTTCACTTTCCCACAGATGGTTTAGGATATGCGTAACTTACTCGGAAGTAGAATAGTAAAGTAGTAGAAAGAGCATGGCAAAGTCGAAAGAAACAATCCCTCCACCTCCTTCCCATCATACTTCTATAGGTGGGAGTCCGTCAGGGCCCTAAAAATCTAACCCTAGGACATTGAACAACTCTGTGACGGACCTACACTGTGATATACTCGTCAATGTAGAATTCATTTGAACCATGCCCACAACTATACCAACTTATAAAACCACGAACAATAATGCACTTTTCTATTATGACACTTTTTACTTTTTCGCTTACATGCCAAACTTTCCACTAAGTGTTCCTTCAGATATTTTCTTCTTTACTGACACAATCGCACTTTTCTTCGGTCTCCCAGCATAGTGTCGTTTTCCCAGCCACACTTCGCCACTTATACATCCCCTTAACAAACCAACTATCATCCATCCTTTCCCATATGACCGAACCGCCTTAATACACTCATTTTTCTCTCATTTAGCGTCTTTCTGTTACACTCACAACATATCTCCTTAATGGCGGTGTCATTTTCTCATTTATCAATCGCTTCTCATATACACCTTACACGCCCCTAAGATTGCTCATTGTCTGAACAATTGTATCTTAGATCCATTTCCTCTTATTCCACAGCATAGTTTGTGCACTAAAGTATACATTAAATTAAACACTGGTAACAGCAATTTACCCTTCAATTCAAGCCGTTCCTCACCCAAGACTAGTTCCTTTTGTATTCACCAAGGATTTTTATTGCACGGCCACCTTCCTACCATCTCAACTTTTTACCGTACTTTCACCTCTGCATCAGATATCCCCTCATGCCTTCTGTCTCCCCTTAGAGAGTGCCAACATAGCCTGAATATTTAAACTCGGATTCTTATTCTAGTTCCAATTGCTCACCATACTACATGATTTCACATCGCCGACTCTCCTCACTTCACTTACCATTGCGCTTACCGTTTGTTATCTATCATTGGCTTTCAAACCCGATCTACCAATCCTACTCAAAACGTTTCTTCAAATTCGTCAACAAAAACCAAATCAAAACCCAACAACCATCCTTGTTTATATAAAATTCCCAACAAAAAGTGTTTATGAAGGTTATGAGTTTCCCAAAGATTGGAGGAGAGTAGTAATAGTAGAACTGAGTTATATAAGGGTTAAGGGGATAAGGGGAACCTGGTTATGGACAGTAAGGGGGAATTAGTTGGTGTATTAGTGAGGAAAAGGTATATGCCTATGATTGTATGTTGATTGATAAAGAGTGGCGTCGGAGTTGACTGCGAGGGATTAATGGCGAAAGAACAAGAATGCATATAGAAGTGGTAGAGGATGCTGCGTAGATCAAATTTTCACTTTTGAAACAACATGAGAGAGGAGGAAAACATAAATGTGGCATTGTGAGGTTTTTATGGATTATGCAACAGGCGGTATGAGTAGGAGATTAATAAGGGAAAGCTTCTATGGCACCGGGTATTAGCGCTATATCGGTGTTCGCGTTTGTAGCTTCTGGAATGGAATCAAAAGTATGGTATGAAGATAGTGAAGCGTGAGTAAGAATTAAAATTGGTGTCGAGAAAGTTGGCATTGGTTTAATATAATAGCGCGATAGTGAGGCAAGGTTTGTTATTGTCTGTCATTGGGTTATTCAATTTGTATATGGATGGGGTTATGAAAGAAGAATTAGAGGTGGCTCTGGTAGAGGAGTTTGTTAGAATGATGGAGAATGGAGAGCAGTGGAGGGTGCCCTACCTATTTATGATGGGAATGAATTTGTTTGTGTGGCGAATCTGAAGAGATGTTTGACTGAGGATTTGCGTAGAGGGTATGGCAGGATGTGTTTAAGGAGAGGTTTGAAAGTAAACGTAGATAAGCATAAGGTTATGGTTGTTGGAGTGAGGACCAGGCCCTCAAGTGTGAAGTTATGTTAGATGGTAAGCAAGCTGCGAACAATAATCGCTGTCTGAGTTTAAATAATTTCAGTGAGTATTAGTGATATGATGAAAGAGGGGAACGTATGATGCAGAGGTGTGAGGTAGGAAAGAGTTGGTGAATAGGCAGGAAGTGGCTGGTTGGAATTAAATCGTTGGTGGATGCGAAAGGACTAAGTCTTGAGTGCGCTAAGCTCTTACAGTATGAGGTTATGTTGTTACTTGTGTTAATGGTATAGTAGTGAGACTAGTGGTCATGGAAGTAAGTGAGGTGGCCCCTATATAGATCTAAGAGTGACAATGTGTTTCAGCACATGGTCAATCTTTAGGGGCGTGGTGTTACGGTATGAGGAAGAATAAATAAAATGAAGAATGAACGGTGATTAGCAGAGTTTGTGTGGGTGTGAACCAAGGGTAAAGAAGGAGAATAAATATAAGGAAAGTATGTTAGAAGATGGTTTGGTCCATGTGGAAAGGATGGAATGATATAGTCGGTTTGGTTAAGCGGATGTATTGGTGAGGTGAGTGTGTTGGAATCAACCGATGGGAGAAAAAAAAAGAAAAAGTGGATTTGAGTCAGTAAAGGAATGCCTGGAGGAGCGAAGAAATGTGAGTTTGGCAGAGAGGCCGAGAATAAAGGTGCAACAATTAGGAAAGTGAATGGCGCGGGTTTGTCTGACGGGAATGCGGTTATGGTTAGTGGCCCGACCTTGGGCCAAGCGGATGAACCCTCTACACTTGACGATTTACCATAGTGAGGCTGGTCCGTTCGCTGGGGTCCTGTGAAGCTCATATAGGGCTGTGATTTTCAGTCTGGTGGACGAGTTTTCTCCACTAATTAATGGACAGAGGGGGCGGTAAAGGCTGCCTTTCTTTTCGACTTTTGTCTTGTTCTAGCATTTCTTTTCCGATGCATGATACTCACCTTACCCTAGTCTGGGCGAATATTGTTCGAAAAGAAAGGTATATATATTTTTGTTCTTATGGCGCGGACTTTGCATCTCTAAATCTTGTTTAATTTTATTAGTAAGTGATTTTTTAAGTCTATGGAACCTTGAGAGAAAGCGGGCTTAATAATTAATATAATATACAGGGCGTTCCACCATCTTTCGGAAAGTCTAGGCGAAAAAAAAAAATTGTCAGGGAAAGTTCAGGAAACAGGTGTGTTAAAATTGATGCTGAAAGTCAGGGGAATATTCCAACAAAAGTAACAGGCGAAAATTCTAACAATTTCCCACAAACATATGAAGAATGATCCACGGTGGTCCAAGTTACATATTTTTGATAGGGTATATTTTTTTTTCCTGTACGTGCCCAAATAATTGTGGAATAAGAGATGTATTGATAAGTGAATTGAAAAGGGGGTATGGCGGCTAGGAATGACATTCCCATAAATTCTTTACTTCTATAACCCTGGTTCGTGTTCATATTGTTTAGTTCACTATATACCTACTATTCTTCCATTCTGTTTCGTAGAAGTTTGATTCCAAGTTCATACCTTCTATGGAATGGTGATTGGTATATGGACTCTCTCCTTTTAGACCTCGCTCACTGACCTTATGATTTAATCTGTTTAATTCTTTTTCTTTTTTAGGAATTATACTTTTTGAGGTGTTTTTTTTTTTTGATGGTTTTTGACGAAGTGGATTTTGATTTTTGTGCAGGTTGAAGGACTTTACTTAATTTTATCTGTATAAATGACCTTCAAAGAAAAAAAAGTTTAACTTTACACGGACCAGTGGGTGGCACGTCAAACTAACCTGGTTCATTTCTGTTTCACAGATTGTTTACAATGTCTCGTACTTTATATATTATGGAAAGATTTCTTAAGTCCAGTAAAATGCCTGCTACAACCAAACAACTAAGCTTTTTGGCATAGATATTACCATGACAAACTGAATGCCAGACTGTTGCAAATCAATACCAATATAGAACCAGAAAAGATATTAGAAAGATGTCCTGCTCGAAAGTACAAGCCTGACTCCAAATGGCTCTCATCATTGATACCTAGGTATAGTTTTTCATACAGCCTAGAGAGCGAAGGGAAAACCGAAAGGATGCTTTATTTATTTGCTTTAGAGGCATCTGTACCCAGCCCAATTACTACTGCAATCACAGGATTCTGATTGCTGAAGAGAAGGGAAGAAGAGGCACTTACTTACTCTTTACTTTACCAGTGAAGCTTCATTTCTACCCTTGCAATTAAACATTCACACAACTTATTTTGGATGGTGATTTGCCGTTCTAAGAGACTTTGAGGAGTTTTTTTCTTCTATAGCACCGTGAGAAGTCAAGGTGTTATGCGGAATCTGCTGGTCCAGAAATAATAAAATAGGAAGTGATAGTTGTTCGCATGGAAATGCGACAGTTGGAAGGAGGGCGTTTCGTGATAAATTAGAGGCAAAAAATTTTAGTGTGTGTTCTAGAAGCAATCTGATAGATACATAGTCTGAGTTTCTCAAAGACAGTGCACAATGCTATAAGATCTCCATGAAAGTATTCATAACGTTCCTATCACTCAAAGATTGTGTGCTATAACAATGTAAGAGCTGCCCATAGGCGATATGAAGAACATCTCAAAGAGCCAAAAACAGAAAAGAAAAAGAAAGAGAAATAAAAATGTTGAAAAAAAGAAAGAATATTATCCATACAGAACAATAAACTTGAAGAGCAGAGAAAGATTGTTAAAACTGAAGGCGTTGTAACAGAAGAAGACTATATAAACATCAAAAAATTCAAATGTTGTTGGAAAAGTTAATCCTAAATCTCCTCAAGTATCTTTAGTTGGTTCTGGAGCACAATTTAATCTTAAGCATTTGTATGTTATCTTTTTAATACCTTTATTTTCTTTTTGTATAATATAAAACTGTTTTCCTCTTTTGGAAAAAATATAAAAGGAGTGCTTTGGACGGCTATGGGGTAGAGGGCCGTCGTTATAGGATGATTACTAATAACAAATAAATATGATCATTTAAATTCATCTCATGTAATGTCAACTGTAACATATCTTCTATAAGTAAATTTCTCAATATTATAATGTATAACTGGGTTTAGTCTAAACATAGGCTCTTCCAATATGAAGTTAATAGAGTGATTTACTCACACCAAAAATAGTACGAACACGACCTGCGTGCAGGACGAAAATTTTGCACCGCATGGTCAGACGGAAGCCTCCAGAGGAAATCGAAATTCAAAAATTTTAGTGCTGATACCTGGGTGTAATAAGATTAAGTTAATAATAATAATGAAGTAATAATAATAATAATAATAATAATAATAAATAAATTAGAGTAAGATAATGAATTAATTAATAATAATAATAATGAATAATATTAAAATAATAATAATAATAATAATAATAATAATAATAATAATAATAATAATAATAATAATAATAATAATAATAATAATAATAATAATAATAATAATAATAATAAAAGAATAATTGAATATTATAGTTTTTTGATGCAGATTAGAGTTTGGAAGGAAAAATCCTTCCTTAGACGTACGGAAATTGTTTTTAAATTTTGTTTTAGGACACTTCATATATTGTTGAGAGCTTTTAAAATTAAAAATATAATTTGTCTACTTGCTGCTTATTCCTCTCTAGGCCGACTACGTTCATGATTATGGAGCAGCTCGGGGAGTTATGTATTGCAGATCTTCTGATGATTTACTTCTTAGTCCTGTACCGTTGCATTCCCCATTTGGTAAGTTTGAAAGTTTCTTTTCCAGTCCTTTACTAGAAGTTTGGTTTTTATGGTTTCGAAAAACTTGTTTTTTTTTTTTAATTTATCTCTTTTTCTACTTACTACACATTTTACAAACATTAAGAAAAATTGGCATAAATACAATTCGCTGATCTCTAAATTTCAGTAATCCATTTTTGTTTCTCCATGATTATATTGTTTCTCATTACTGCAATAACTTGCTCATTTTATGTTTCTTACATGATTTATATAATTTTCTTGACTCCCAAAACCAGATCTGAAATTTGTTCGATTTTTGGGTATAATTACTTTTTATTTTTAATTATAAATTTGATTGCAAAATGTCTATTGTTTTTGTATTTCGTTTATTTCTGTAATGGCACTTAATGGAAGAGTATGCTTTAAGGAAACTATGAATAATTTAAAATATTTGAGGATTGATTTCAGAAGTAAAGTTATCAGATTTTTCAATTTATTTATTCAGTGAATAAGTTAAGAATATCCTTGTTAACATTTATACACAAATATTAAAGCAATTTTGCAATAAATTCCCCGTTTTAAAAAAAAAGAGTAAGTATACCGTAACATCGGGATTAAAAATTAAATTTGGTGTTTGATTAAGAAAAAAATGAAACGTCTGCTGGCAGATAGATTAGAAATACATTGATACAAATTATAAGGGAATTGATTTTTGAATTGCAGACTAAATTTACAAATTTGTTCGAAAAAATATTCAGACTAAATTTATATTAGCTAAGTTCTGCAGACTTGTGTTGAAAAAAATATGTTCAAAGGTCTTGGAATGTTTGAAATGTTTCTCTTTTATTTGTTTTATTTGTGATTACTATTCTTATGTATCAGAGGCTTTTACTTTTAATGTTTATATTATAGAAGGAGAGTATGACATGACGTGTGGCATATGTATTTCACTTCCTTCTTATGAATTGAGAGGAACTGGGCCTCACATTATCCGTTCTCCCTTATCTTTCCAACTACTATATGTTTATTATCAGTATCTATTTATGGTGTAACTGCTTGATATTCAGATTGGGATACGCACAATCATATATAATATCTAACGCTCTTCATGTTTCATTTCTTTTTCTGGGGATTATGCTTCCAGTAGCACTCTATCAATCTTCTCAATTCTGATATTTATTACTTTTTGGCACAATTTGCAAATGTATAAGCTATAACAGTGGTGTTGTGTTTCTGTATAATCAGATGACGTATTCGGTAGAACTGACAACCACGCTAATGATGTGTAGATAAATCGGATTCCTTTTCTGATCAGCATACTTCTTACAGCATGTTCAATATTGATGTTTTCATTTTTTCAAATGTGCTTTCCTGGCATTGTTACGATTAGAGTGCAATATCTTGGCAGTCTGGTTACACATTCTATTTTTCATCTATTCTGCTCTAATAGTATGCCTTTACTGAAATAATTTTCTATCCAGATTTTTGAGTTCTCCATCAATGTATACTTACCCTTTCAATAACTCTTTATGATTGTTGCTATTCCATTTGCTTGACTCCTTCAAATTGTGTTTATAATGTTTTTGATTTTGTTCTGTTCTATTCACCCATTATAATTCTTAAAGAGATATTTCATTTCTTATTTTTGTTGTTTAACTCCTCCATCGACCTGGATCCCTTGATCTTGTTAGTTATATTTTGTGTGCACTCTGTCATGTAGTCTATCTTCACTTTTCATATAATGGATAGTTCGAGTTCCGATTTTGATTATCAGTATGAACATCAAATCCTCCTGTATAGAATTTTCTTTCAAATTTGAGAATCGACTAATGAATATTTACAGTCTATTCCAAAGATATTCTCTTTCTTGTATCAATATCTGATCACTATACTAAGTCTAATATAATGAGTTTTTCTGTATGCATCTATACTTTATAAACTTAAACAAATATGAAGTATTCAATTATGATGCAATATATTTAATTTTACTGTTTTTTTTATGGATTTGTAAATATATGAATTACATCTATTATAGAGCGTGTGGTCTGCATTGGACAAAATGTTTAATATACATATTAATGTCTAACACCTTAAACCTTTATTAATGAATGAATCATCTAGATATGGATTGAATCTAAAGAAGTATTATTGTTCAGAAGTATTTCACGTATTTCTCAAGTCGTTGCCCATTAAATTAGGATCCACAAAGAGTATATATCTTGTGATGGTAATGGGGAGGGAGATGGGTGGAGAGGATATAAGAATTCCTATTCTAAAAAATATTCTTGTCTGTCTTTATAAGGTATTGTTGAATAATAGCTTTGGGATTGGAGGCCTCACTTAAAAATGACTATTTTTAAATTGCTTAATATTGCTTTCGGACCTGTTTCATTCATATCGCTTGGAAAACTACTATGAGTATTCTATACGGCGAAATTGTTGGAATATCTATATTTAGGTATCAGATTATTGAAGGCTAGAGATAGTGTAGGAGATATGACAGGGCAAGGTCGATATGCGCGAATATGCTTATAATTGAAAGTGAATTGTACGCGGAATGATGAATTGAAATAATAGATGAAAGTATGGCGTGTGGGTGAGTGGTGTAGGGTGAAGTGTATGTATTCAAGAAAAGGAGTAAGTCGATCTGACGATGAGATCTTGTTGGGCAATAAGAGCTATATGCTGGATTTGTGTGTGAGTGTATAGAAAGTATTAATGATTATAAATTATTTGGAGAATATAGGTATGTGTGAAATGACAGAATATGTCCATTTTGTGGAAGATATTGAGATATGGGTAGGATTTCTAGAATGATCTTGCAAATGAAGTTGAAATAGGAAGCTGGTCGAGCAAGAAGGAAGGGATAACAGAGTGCTTTTGGGATTTGCTAGAAGAAAATTGATGAGTGGTGAGACAAGGTGATTTGATTTCTGTGAGGAGATGAAAATATGATTTGTAAGTAGTACATTCATTCGAGCGCTAGACTATCCCTAAGATTAAGTTATTACAAGAGTTTGGTAATAGAGAATGTATTGTTATGGGTAAGGTAAAAGTTAATTTGAAATTTGAGTATATTTATGAGTATTAGTTTAGTAATTGATTGTAATGCAGTTATGAAATGGAAAAATATTATTTAATCAGTGAGAAGTGGATATTAGATGAAGGGGAGGAATATTATTAATTAATTATATTATTATTTTTTAGGTGATTTTTTGAGTAAATATAATTTGTGGTATGTGATTATATAAATTGAATTTGAATGTGGAATAAGAATAAAGAAGGAATATGGAAGATATATTAGGATGAGAGGAATAGATAAATTGGTACAGTAAGAAAAAAGTATGATTAGTAACGCTTGTAAGTAAATTAACTGAATGGGTACAATTTAAGTGAGTATACGAAGAAGAAATCTGTGACGAAAATGAATAGGTAGTCCTTTGCTAGCAGATTGCTAGAAAAAATATTTTGTGGAGTATGCCATATAAGTAGATTAAAAGTAAAGATATGCATTCTAATAGCAATATGGTGATATTGGACGAAGTGACGCCAAGGGTAAAGTAAAGAGATCGTGCATGCAATGAGTAAGGTATATGAAAGATATATTGAATGAAAATTATAATTATATTGATGAAAAATAATGCTATAAAAATTTACATATGTATGAAGTTAATTAAGGAAGTTATAAATATTACATTACTATTTGGAAGGAATAAATGATATTGGAGGATCCGCAAGGGAATTGGTAGCTGGTCTGGAAGAAGCGCGCAAAATAGCGTTAAAAACGAGAGACGTGAAATATTCATCGAAGATTATAAAATTAGGGAATTGATGCTTGGTACTTTTGATAGATATGTATTTGGAGAATTGAGTGGAGTAAGCATATTTGAAATTGCATACATATGGTAAGTACGGATGAATGTGAAATGTAAATTGATTGTGATAGGTGGACGGAGTAAGAAATGGAGCTAAAATTTAGGTAGAGTGGGTAATAATAGAGATGTCATCAAGTAGTTTGAAGTAATGGAAAAGGGTCAGCTGGGTATATATATGGATCTATAGCTATATTAAGGGAAGATTGTTATGTGAAACGATATAAGAATGAGATAGATGTGATTGACTGGATATGGAAGTTTGTAACAGAGAGTTTGTGGTGGTATAGTGGCTGAGGGCTGGAGAGTAGTGTAAGCAAGTGATGAAGTATGCTATTTTGATCAGAGAATAATTAATGGGAGTTGTATAGAGGAATACTGGTAAAAACTAAGAGGGATAGATTACAGTTAGTTGATAATTGATGTTTGCAGGAAAGTATGTAAAGTATGCAGGTATTTGCGTCAATGAGTGTAAAGGCGAGTGTTAATTCGAGGGATTTGGATACTATATAGTATGAGTCGATACAATTCTTCCTCCATCAAATTTTAAAATTAACTGCCGAGACCCCCGCCTGCACGGCTTGCGTCATTTTTGAATTGTCTTCGCCCGATCTCCAGCTCATAATATAATTTTTCTCTCCTATTTGCATCATAAGTCATTTTTAACTCTCTGAACTTGAAAAATGAGATATGGTATGGAAAAATTATAATTGTTATATTAATTGATCTTATTTAAGAAAAAGTTTAGGAAATGTCGGAAATTAAACTTTCTTGACAAATAAAAGTATAAAATTATAATTTAACTTTCTCATAACTTTTTAAATAAATCTTTGAACGTTCAATATAAGGTATGTTTTCTAAAAATAAATTGCTTCAAAGAAAAATACATCCTTTAACGATTCCTTAGATCCGTTTTCTGATCAAATATCTGTAATATAAATTAACTGCTCAACAATCCTTGAGCTGGGAGCAAAACTGTATCCTTGTAAGCAGCATCCATCAAAAAAATTAGGATGCTAAGAGATGCCATCTTGTAAGCCATCTTTAAATCATGATTTTCTCGTTAATATCTCTACATGCATTAATGAATATGAGTTTTTACAATATATCTTTGCTCTGCTATGTCACACTTGATTTCTGATGTTAAGAGAGTGTCTTTTACCCCTGTATATCTTTATGTTACCCAAGTTGTATTCTCTGAGGCTCTAAAATTGGTCCCATTCATCTATTCAATATTGTTGGCTCTTATCATCTTCGTTCTGAACAAGATGACAACGAGAAATGAATTCCTGAAACTTGCATTGAAAACTATCTATGCACCTTCACCACGAGAAATCCTCTTGTTTAAATTAGTTTTTATTTCACTATTTATAATATTTCTCGTTCATACACTGCATATACCTAAATTGGTATTGGTTTTTCCAGCATTCTTTAAGTCCTAACTCATAAGGACCGTTTTACAGTTTGTTTTCAAACATGACTGGATAAAATCACTAAAAAAATTAGTATGTATTTCGGAATTTATAACAATTTTTGCCCTGGTCTCATCCATGAACATTAATGTTATGTCATTGTTGGCATTTAAATTTTCGCCCCTCTGTCCGATATAGCTAATTTTAAGTATTTCTCAATTCTCTATAAATTTTTCCAGCATTCAAAGACCTCTACTGAATACTTTGGTTAATAGCTGATATTATGCTATAGGTAATGATGCACAAGAATATTTTAATAAATTACTTTATTAAGAGTTATTCGATTTGTTCCCATTGACTATCAGAGAGAGAAAGTTTAGGAGTGCCAAATAACCAATCATAAAATAATATATTTTTAAGTATGCAGAAGCTTTTCGAGCAATTAATGTGCCTCCACTTTTTATCTTTATTTAAAGATCGCCACTTTTCGCATCTTCACAGCTTAAAACTGTATATAAACATCTAGGCACTGTCGACTTTTGCTATTTGTCTTCATTTATTTATAAAGAATTTAGACTTGCCAACTTGTATGCACAGAGAAATCACATACTTGTAAATTGTGAACTCCACAATCCAACAATGTGAGAATTGTGAACGTCACATTGGGAACATAGAGTTTTCCACACTATTTTTTACAAGCTCGTCCTGAAATTCTACTTATTATTCTATTATCGTTTGACATTCATTTAAAATCACATTAAACTCAGTTCCTGGTTGCCCCCAAGTTTTTAATTTAATTTTGTACTACTGGGTTACTGATCATGTTTTAAACGATGTTAATTCAATATATACTTACATTATCTAATTTAATAGGCCTTTTTTGTATCATTGTGAATCTTATAAATTATATATCAAAAGTTAAGATGGGTTAGATTTTCACTTGAAATGGAGTGCCGATTGAAATTTATATAATATTATTTGATATTAATATTGAGCTTAATGCTTGTAAGTATATATTATTTTTATCTCGCCAGCATGTATCAAAATATTGAATAATGCCAAGAATATATAAATTGGTTAGATAATCGGCATAGCATTTAATTTTTATAAGTACATTTCAAAGCATCCATTTTTAGCAATTTTTAAAGTCTATTTATTTATTTTTTATATTCTCCTTCTTCTTAGAAACATTTTTAAAAAAATTAATTTCCCTGTCTAAAAGAGACATCCCATGTTTGTGAGACCTATTCCGTTTCCCTAAACACTCCTTTAAATCCGGTTCTTATCCAAAAAATGTTAATGAAACACTATCTTATAACTATCCTAGTAATCCAATTGTTTCAGAATTTTTTACTGTGACTTGACATACGGCATTATAGTTTATTTTGACAATATGAAGAAATAACAATTTCAGATCTGAGTTTTTTTGTAGAAGGAGAGATGAGAGATGAGAGAGAGAGTGATAGAGAGGAGAGAGAGAGAGAAGAGATGAAGAAGAAGTAGAGATATATAGAAAGTATGAGAGAGAGAGAGAGCAGAGAGAGAGAAGATTGAGAAGAGAGAGAGACAGAGAGAGAGAGAGAGAGAGAGAGAGAGAGAGAGAGAGAGAGAGAAGAGAAGAGAGAAGAGAGAGAGAGATGAAGAGAAGAGAGAAGTAGAAGAGGAGAAGAGAGAAGAAGAGAGAGAGAGATGAGAAAGAGAGAGGAGAGAGAGGAGAGAGAAGAGAGGAGAGAGAGAGAGAGAGAGAGAGAAGAGAGAGAGATAGATGAGAGAGAAGAGAGAGAGAGAGAGAGAGAACGAGTAGAAGAGAGAGAGAGATGAGAGATGAGAGAGAGAGAGAGAGAAGAGAGAAGAGAGAGAGAGAAGAAGAGAGAAGATGAGAGAGGAGAGAGAGAAGAACGAGAGAGTAGAGAGATATGAGAAATGAGTAGAGAGAAGAGAGACGAGAGAGAGAGGAGAGAGAGGAGAGAGAGAGAGAGAGAATTAAATGAGAGAGAGAATGCAAGAGAGTAGAGAGAGAGCAGACAGAGAGAAGAGAGAGAGGGAGAGAGAGAGAGAGAGGAGAGAGAGAGAAGAGAGAGGAGAGAGAGAGAAGAGTGAGAGAGAGAGATAGAGAGTAGAGAAGAGAAGATGAGAAGAGAAGAGAGAGAAGAGAGAGATGAGAAGAGAGAGAGAGAGAGTAGAGAGAGAGGAGACGAGAAGAGAGAGAGAGAAGGTGAGAGAGAGAGAGAGAGAGAGAGATGAGAGAGAGAGAGAGAAGTATGAGAACGATAGAAGAGAAAGAGAGAGAGAGAGAGAGAGAGAGTAGAGAGAGTAGAGAAGAGAGGAGAGAAGAGTAGAGAGTGAGAGAAAGAGAGAAGAGAGAAGAGAAAGATGGAGAGAGAGGAGAGAGAGAGAGAAGAGAGAGAGAGAAGAGAAGAGGATAGTAGAGTAGAGAGTAGAAGAGAAGAAGAGAAGAGAGAGAGAGATTCTTTATAATTCGGAGTTTAACAGGATATTAATATTAAATTTAGATAATTAATTTTTGCTTATATTAACCAAAAACAGGTAAAATTTGCACGATCTTATGATGAAATTATTAAATATTTAATCATCATCAGCATCACCCACCTTCTCATCTCCTAAAGGAACGGAGGGGTAAGGTGAACGTAACATTGCATCCCGAGAAAACGAAGTAGTATAGAAGGATAATGACTGTCAATCGGAAAGAAATAGCACAGTCCTTTACCCAGATTACCCTTTAATTACCTTTTATGTGAGAACTCGTCGCAGTTCATGAAAATCCAACCTCTACTATGAGCTTTCACGGGACCGAACAAACACCATCACTATGGACACTCTCGTCACATTTGTTAGGCTAATCCGTGGCCCAGGTGGGAGCCCACAAACCATACTTCTTCAACTAAATACCCCGCCATTTCACTATTCTCTTATATTATTGACACCTTCATCTCTGCCTTTGAAAAAACTTGACCAATTTCTTCCTCGCTCCAGGCATTCCATGTACTGGACTGCAACTCCCACTTTTAGACTCACGTCTCTCCTAGCCAGGTTTTTCAATTCCCAAACACTCACCACCTATACATCGCCTTAACAACCGACTAATCATCCATTATTTCCACATGACCCAACCACCTCAATGATCGTTCCATTTATTCATTTATTTAATTTACCCTTTCTTCACACCACACAACTTTCTAAATACGTTCATTCCTCATTGATAGATTGTTACTGTTTTAGGTAACGCCCAGATTGTCAATCTGACCATTAAAAGCTTTAGAGTCTATACCTCTTATTCCAGATCATAGTCCCCTTCACTACTAATACATTAAATAGTAACATACCCTCAATGTAAGACCTAAGCGCAACTCAAGATTAGTTCCCTTTACATCACACATGGATTAATTGGGCACCAGCCACTTCCCTGCCATTCACAACTATCCTACCTACACTCCTGCTCATGCCGTTCCCCAATTTCAAATCCAACATATACTAAAGTATTTAAACCATACATTAATGTCCCTCCGTTTCCCATCTAACATAACTTGATACCTATTAAGGGCTTCAATGGGCAGCATAACCTTACTCTATCTATGTTTACTTTCAACCCCTCTTTTTACACACCCGGCCATATTCTCTCTACCAATCCTCTTCAAACTCTCTTCAGATTCGCCACACAAAACCAAATCAAATCCGATATAGCAGGTAGGCACCCCCCACTTTCATTATCGCAATTATTCTAACACGAGCCCCTGTCACCTTGATCTTCAATCACCCTACATATACATTAATCCTTTTAATTTAAATAAGATAAAAACGTATTTTCCATTAAATTTATGTAGTTAATGGATAGTTTTAATAATGATTTATATTGAATTTCCTGACTTTTGTGGGGAGCGCCATTGGATACGTGTGTCCCTCGATCTCGATTTGCAGAGGCCACTATTATTGGTCCCTTTGGATTCATGCTCGGCGACTCGACGTCTGAGCACAACAGCTGCTGGAGATGAATTCTATGCAAATTTCTATGTAAGTGTGCAACGTGGAAGATATCTTTACTTGCATAAAATAATATCCTAAAATTTATAACGGAAATACTCTTAATGACGGTTGGTGCTGTGCAATGCGGAAAAATCCGAAGCTGGGCCAACCTTAGTCAGTCGAGATCATTGAAAATGTAGCTTTTATTTCAAGAGAAGTTAGAATATAAAATTTAAATCGTAGTTTTTAATGAAGAAATTAACCCTTCATTTGAATTCGGTTTTAAATTCATCTTTGTGATGAGTTCTGTGGCTAAGATCTTAAATCACCACAAAATTCACATCCATTTGTGTAAGTATTAGAAATTTGGGAGATCTGGAAATCGTAAAATATTATATAAAATAAACATTATGATTATTTATTAATTACCACTGTCATTTTCAGTAAAAAAAAATCTTTCAATCTATAATGAAAATATTTTCTACATAATAATTCGATATAGGTCATAAAAAATGGGTACTTGCTTGAAAAATAGTTAATGAAATTATATTAATACGTTATCATTATAGGTTTGATCAATTACAACTTCCTGTGTTTTCGAGAAGCTATAACAGAGGTATTTGAAATAGCCAACCAGAAGAACGATGGAACTCTGGCATTGATATCGAACCCCGATGATGAGCAGGAAATTTCACAGGACAAAACTACTTAAACTTCAACCTTTCAATGTCTCCGACCTTGTCAAGGTGCTAGTATATATCCAAAGAATAATTACTATACAAATTAATTAAAATATTTTGTATTTTTGTATGAGAATAAAGTGCCTTTTTTTGAAAACTCTTGCCACAAGTCTTTTTTTTTTTTTTTAAAGAGAACTAATATATTTATCTATTTACCTATAATAATAGTATTTATTATTATTTGTTAAATTATTTTTTAGTAAAAAATTCTGGTATTCATATAAACCTACAAAGATGTA
>JABUQX010076818.1:35000-37312 GCA_015478945.1 Trachelipus rathkii | reverse complement strand
AACAATGATAATACTACTAATAATAATATTACCAGATATCCAGCCTACAATACTATAACATAAAACTACACAGACTATCCACCAACCATAATCAATATACCTATCTATATATATCAAACCTATATATATATGTGTGTGTATGTGTGTGTGCGTGTGTGGGTGTGTGTGTGGGTTGTGGGTGTGGGTGTGGGTGTGGGTGTGGGTGTGGGTGTGGGTGTGGGTGTGGGTGTGGGTGTGGGTGTGGGTGTGGGTGTGGGTGTGGGTGCGGTGTGGGTGTGGGTGTTTGTGTGGGTGTGGGCGTGGGTGTGTGTCTCCTCTGGTGGGCAAAAGCCTGAGTACTACCAAATTTTATCGGAGTTGGGGAAACTCCCAAGTCAAGTCCAATTTAAATCATTTGTCAACATGCTTCGATACACGTCTTTGGAAAGTGTGCAATTCAAAGGTAGTAGGGAAAATAGATAAAGGGAATGTGTTACAGACTTACTTCACCATTTGAGTGCATGTAGATTGAACATAGCGGTTAAAGTCTGGGATAGAAAGTTGGATAGAGAAAGGATAAGACTGTATATAGGAAGAAGTGTATCACGAACGCTCTTCAATGGAGGTTGCATGCGATTGGAGAGTTCAGAAGAGCAGTGTCCATTGTTGTAAGAGAGAGAGAGAGAGAGAGAGAGAGAGAGAGAGAGAGAGAGAGAGAGAGAGAGAGAGAGAGAGAGAGAGAGAGAGAGAGAGAGAGAGAGAGAGAGAGAGAGAGAGAGAAGAGAGAGAAGAGAGAGAGAGAGAGAGAGAGAGAGAGAGAGAGAGAGAGAAGAGAGAGGAGAGGAGAGAGAGAGAGAGAGAGAAGGAGAGAGAGAGAGAGAGAGAGAGAGAGAGAGAGAGAGAGAGAGAGAGAGAGAGAGAGAGAGAGTTGATAAGACCCAAACCCATGGACTCTGACTTTTCAAGACGAGCTCTATGAGTGAAACCAATCCTCATTTGTGAGGCATACTCCATATAGGGATGAACGACACCCCTATGACTTGGGTAGTGGAAAGAGATTCTGAAGGGTCCTCAGAACACTCAATTTCTTAGAAGCTTGTTAAGAAAAAGAAGTAATGTGGTCCTTCCAATTAAAATAATGAGGAAAAGAAACACCAACAATATTAAGGACAAACGAAGGGTTGAGTTGCTTGTTTTCGAAGAAGATTATTTCAAGTTTTTGAAGCCTTGAAAACAACCATATACTCAATATCTCAATTATAAATTCAAAAAAGATCCAAGGTCAGTTGCTTTAAGGCCGCACTTCTAGCAGGAGCTACTTGCTGTTGTGCGGGACATTTTTCAAAATGAAAGAAGCAATGAAGGGTGGAGTGAAATAACAGAGAGAAAGTCATTAATGAAAACTAGAAAAAAGAGCGGAGTGATCGGACAGAACCCTGAGGAACACCACTATTTATAGATTAAAAGGAAGAACGGTGGTCGTCTTAGAACGACCGGAAAGAAAATCAGAGAGAGAGAGAGAGAGAGAGAGAGAGAGAGAGAGAGAGAGAGAGAGAGAGAGAGAGAGAGAGAGAGAGAGAGAGAGAGAGAGAGAGAGAGAGAGAAGAAGAGAGACCGAAGGAGGGAAGTTTAGAAATCAAAGTTTTGTGCCAGCCCTATCGAAGGCTTGCGATATGTCCATCGCCACAGCGAAAGATTCACCGAAATACCGAAGGGCTGAAGTCCAAAAATCGGAGAGAAGAGAAAAATCACCAATAGAACGTTTGTTACAAAAACAATAATGGCGGTCAGAGATACGATTAGAAGAGGAATTGAGATGTTTTTAAATCTTCCTGTTAAGGATATATTCCAAATCTTTAGAAAGAACGGAGGATAAAGGGAAAGGACGTTTGAGGGTTGAAAAGGGTCCCGTTTTTCTCGGCACAGAATGAATGAGCGCATATTTAAAGCAAAAATTGTAGGTTGAAGTATAAAGACAGAGACGAAATTGCTTACCAAGGCAGAGTGCAAGCTCGAAAGCACAAATTTTGAGTACCACAGGAGGAGTGTAAAGCCCAGAGAGAGAGAGAGAGAAGAGAGAGAGAGAGAGAGAGAGAGAGAGAGAGAGAGAGAGAGAGAGAGAGAGAGAGAGAGAGAGAGAGAGAAGAGAGAGAGAGAGAGAGAGAGAGAGAGAGGAAGAGAGAGAGAGAGAGAGAGAGAGAGTCCGGAGAGAGAGAGAGGAGAGAGAGAGAGAAGAGAGAGAGAGAGAGAGAGAGAGAGAGAGAGAGAGAGAGGAGAGAGAGGGAGGAGAAACAACGTCTTTACAAGAAATTACCATTTTAGGCATAGATGAG
>JABUQX010076818.1:17500-20000 GCA_015478945.1 Trachelipus rathkii | reverse complement strand
GCCTGGTCCTGACCTTTCTCTCCAAAACCAGCCACCTCACTGCTTTGTTAAAAACATCATTCCTGTCTCATTCCGCAGTTCACATTGGATTTACACCAGTGTTTAATGACGGCACCAAAACAGGGGGTAGTGTGGGTGCGTCTGCTGTCTTTCCTGATCGCAACCATCTCCCATAGCTCCCCCACTCATAGCTTCAATTTTTAAGCAGAATTCCATGCTATAAATGATTGCCCTTCTATGAATTTTATTCTTAAATCAAGAACATTCTTAATGTCATTTATTCGGACTCGCTCAGCGACCCCCAGGCGCCCAAAGCCCCCAAATCTAAAAACACAATGATATCCGCGGTACAGCAATTTCTCCGGCTGCTCAACTCTCGCAAGAAACAAATTAGACTCTATTGGACCCCCCTCTCACGTAAGGGTGACTGGCAATGAAACCTCTGAAATAGAGACTAGAGTGGACTCCCTCATTTTCTTTAATTGTTCCAAGTACCTCCTGCATGCCACTCGACAAGACGCTTTCCATGAACCTGATACATAATTATATATCCTGCGCTCCGCTATACTGGCAGGCTACAGAACGAGCCTGACATACAAAAAGAGGGAGCAGAAAACGTTAAGGAACAATATCAAAGCCGAACATGGTGGGTGCGTCTCCTCTCACCGACGAAACCGAAAATCTCTTGCATGATGTGATCCTCGCACTCCTTCGAATTGACCACACCAGTATCACGCACAGCCACTACTTTGTCACGAGTCTCCCCTGCCTGCCACAATTTTGCCTTGTGTGCCACATCCCACAATCTGTTCACAATATCTATATTGTTTGTCCTCAATCGGACTCCAACCACAACCGCTATTTACCTACACTAATGGTTCATATCACCTCTCTAAAAGGCTATCCATGTCTTGTCTAAAGCGTCACTCTTCGATAGTAGCACAATATTTATCTTCCTTCAAAAACTGAATAATTATTGATTATTATATATATATACACTAATATATAACTATAATACTTATATATAATATATAAGTATAATAATACATATAATACTATTATATATAATTATAACTATATATATATATATGTACAAATATATATATATATATAATATACATATATATTAGTATAATATATATATATATATAATCCTATATATATATTACTAACTACATATAAACATATATAAAGTATACAATATATAATATATATAATATAATAATATATTATATATAATATATTTAGAAATATATATATAATATCATATATATAATATATATAATACATAATATATATATATATATATACTTATATATATAATATATATTATATATATATATATATAATTAATATATATATATATATTAGAAATGTTAATGGAATTTATGTTAGGACTTACTTTTTGACATATATATAATATATATAAATATATATATACTATATATTATATATATATATATGATATATATATATATATATATATACCCTAATATATATATATATATATATATATATATATATATATATACCTATATATAATATATAATATATATATATATATATATTATATATATATATTATATATATATATATATATATATATATATATATATATATATATATTAGACTATATATATATATATATATATATATATATAATATATATATTACTATATATATATTTAATAATATATATGTTTCCATTTGGTGCTGGAACAAAAAACAAATAAATGCCACTTATTTCTGGGTTTCTTGTACTTGAAGAAAACATCAGTCACTATTTTCCAAACCCGTGCACAGAAGACCATGTTTTGTTTTGAAAACCCCATTTATTGCACCTGTATCTAACCCTCCTATCCTCAATCTTAGGGAAGATGAGAAATTAATTGATATGCTTTGTGATGGCACTCTGATATTAAAGTATAAAGAAGTCCATTTTGAGGAATTCTGGGTAGATGACATCGACGATGAATATCCTCATGTTGTAAAAAAAGGTTCTAGTGATAAAATTGCCCAGTTTTATACATCTTACCAGTAGTGGTTGGGATTTCTGCGATCATAAACACAAACTAACGAAAGAGAAAGATTACAATCGGTTGAAAGATATATGAGAGTATGATTGACAAATATCACGCCAAATATTGAGAATCGTACCAAGCCCAAGTGTTTCATTAAACATTTGCATAATAGCAGATTAGATTCGTTTATTTATTTCTTAATGATTTAAATTTTGATGTATATTGCAATATTATGTTTTATCTGTGGACTTATACTCATTGATTGTATCCTTATTTTAAGATAACTTTTATTTTTTGAGTGCCGATTAAACCTAGAACAAGTGCAATTTACCTATTATAATATCGATTGCCCTTTATTTTACTGACATATGATCTTATGAGAAGGAGTTCTAATCAAAAATGGCAATGGGTGCAATAAAATAAGATACATACTGTAACTTAAGGGTACCTAAATTAAAAAAAGGTTTAAAACTATTGCA
>JABUQX010076818.1:0-12500 GCA_015478945.1 Trachelipus rathkii | reverse complement strand
TATAATTATATTATATATATATATATATATTATATATATATATATATATACAGGTGTGTTTTTCAAGACCTTACCGACAAATTATAGGGTAGATAGGTTCATGTGTGGTTCAAACATTTTTCGTTAAATGAACACATCTCAACCGATGCTCCCAGACGCGGATGTATCTTCGACATCGGACGACGTGCGTCCGAACGAGGTTAATGTAGGTAAAACAACAATGAAACACGTGTACAGGCATAAGTATGTTATTATTGATGCGGTTCAGTGTTGTTCAAAGTGTCGGCCTTTTCGCGGGCACAGGCCATGTATCGGACCTAGGAACGAGCGCACAGCAAAACTCCTCATCGAGCACGTGTGGGTCCCTGGTTGATAAGGCTTGAAGGCGTCTGTATCTGTGCAGTAAGATCGCTGTATTGGCTACGGGCGTCGCATCACGATACCATTAACGATGCCCCATAGGTTAGAAGTCAGGAGACGTCAGAATTCGGCGACGCAGGTGGCCAGGAAACGGGGTTGCCCCGGCCTAGCCATTGTTCGCCGAAGTCGACCGGTGAGCTGTGCACACGGAGCATCGATGCGAGTGGGGGAAGCCATCATTGCTTGGAAACCAGTATAAGGGAATGACCATAGGACCCCGAGCTGCGGTCGCTGTGAACGTCGTACGGCAGGAACTGTAGGTAGACCGCACCTGTTAGTCTTGCGCGGAGAAAACGGATTCGGACCTTAACAGGTGCTGGCAAAATCCTGCCAGATGTGATGGAGAACCGTGTTTTGGTGACAACGACGGCTTAAGCATGCGGGTTTCTCGTAGTCCATACGGGCTATTCCTTGGAGTTCAAAAGCCGTCCGCGGAAAGAAGCCTCATCTTGAACGTGGACGTTCGGGAGAAGGCAACATCTGTGCGACTGCCCGGAGAAACACGGACAAAGTCCAGACGTGGTGCATAGTCGGGCAGGCCCCAATGCTTAGTACCTGCACAGGTAGTATGATGGAGGTTGACTCCCGCACATTCTCCCACACTGAATGAAGGGTGCTACGTGCATAGCATGGCGACCACACTACTTAGTGATGGAGGACGAGTTGTTGATAAACATCTCGACGACGGATCTCCTCTCACGAGCGGTGTCCGCCCAGCGCGAATGCCGACCACGGAGTTCCCATAACGAGGAGTACCCTCTCCCGCAGGGCGTTGTTACCGACGGGACCCAAACATTGTAGGTGTGAGGAGTTTCTGTTGAGGTGCCGTTCCACGTAGATGCGACGGGCCCCATGTTCATTTCCCCCTTGCCTCACCATAACACATCACCATGTATGTGAGTTCAGCGTAGCTGTACCTCCATGTTCTATAGCAACAAGCACATGCCACTATGATGTAACAACGGGATCGTTGTACTGTACCCACAGGCATATTAGACGACCTCTACACATCCGTACACATGTCGGTCGGCGCACGTCTTCCGCCTGCGATATCCCCTTCTCCTTGGGGGAGAATGTTCATTAACTAAAAAAAGTTTTTCATCTACCCTTTTCGCAATTTGTCAGGATAAGGTCTTAAACACACCTATATGAATCATAGATTATATATATATAATAATAAATATATTATATATAGTATATGTAGATAATTAGGTTAGAAAAAGGTGCCGGAAAGTATATGTATGTAGGGATAATGTAATTAGATACTGTGCGGATGTATGAATTATATAATCATATATAATATATATAACTAGCGATACGGGCGTGTGTAATATATATATATATATATATATATATAGGGGTAGATAATATACGATATAATAGAGAGAATGGTAGGATATGTATGTATATAGTTAGATAGTGGAAAGATATTAGGATTTGAATGAGTATATATATATTTATAAGTAAATAGTAATAAATTATATACTCATATAAAGGGCAAAGGGAGGAAGAGGGATAGGTAGAGCAGAGAGAGGTGAGGTACGAGAGGCCACACGAGGGCTCACATAGGAGAGGCACGAATAGAAGAGACTGTAAGAAGACGTCTCTCGACTTATAGGGCATGGCGATCCTGGAGTCCATAACTTATTTAAATATAGATGCGAGTACTGTAAAGGGAAATGTGTAAAGTGTGGTGGAGATGAAAATATAGGGTGAAGAGAGAGAGATAAGAATAAAAGAATGATCGCGTTCATGTTAGTATGAGTATAGTTTTATCAGGATGATAACAAGATTAGATGAATTGTGAAGAGAAGTATTCTAGGATGTCTTGAGGGCTAGAAGAGAAGAAAGGTAGAAGCGGTTAAGAGGGAATATGATATTGAGTGTTGACTTGTTAGGAGACAGAGGGTGTTAGTTGGGACGATGGTAGGATGTCGAGTGAAGAACACGATGGGGGTCCAGGCTTAGGAGGGGCAACATGAAAGGATATTAGGTAAGTGTGATGCGATGGGGTATGCGGATGGGCAAAGAATTTTGAGGAGTGGGGATCCGGGGGCCTAAGTAAGAGTGGCTGGGTTAGAAGTGATTGTTAATGTGGCCTCAAGACCGGGAGGCGTGCGAGGAGTGGATTCCTTGATTGGCGAGAACGAGTGTGTGTCGGGGTCAGTGACGAGGATGTATCCAGCGTCTGACACGATATTTTGTCTGTGGGTGAAGCGAATGGGCAGTGAAGCGGGGTGAGTGATCTTATAGGTTGCGCCTCTACTGAGTCAATTGGATCAGCAGAATCTTTCGCAGCTGAGGATCCGGAAGCCTTGTTGGTAGAGCAGGAGTCACGATAATGCATGGAATATAGGATTTGAGTATGGGCACGGGAGGAACATGTAGTACGAGATAAGAAGAAGCATTTTCCTGGGCTACTAGAAACTACCGAGAGGGACGGCCATTCTCGGCGCTACCCGCAGTCAGCGATATCTCGTTACCGGTCTATCACTACTGAGAGGGGCAGGGTGCGTGTAACAGAGTGGCCGGTGTGTTGGCGTTTGTAGAGTAAAGTTGTAGCAGCCGGGAGGATATCGGTTGGTATCGGATGCGGGGACAAGCGCCCGTGTGATATTGGTTGGAATAGGGGCATGTAAGGCGTGAGGCGCTGAGCGGAAACCGGAAAAAAATTGAGTTATAAGAGTTGTTTGGGTTTAAGGTAATAAATTGAAACGAGAGGGCAAATGGTAATGAGCGTATGTTAGTTTGTCCTAAATAAACTGGAAAGCATGAGGGGAAGCTTTGGGTTCGGAAGAGGGCTATGTGAGAGAGGTGCGATCAGGAAAGATTGCATGATCGTCTAAGGGCTAACACCTGTCTCCTGCTGTTCTAGAGCTAGTCAGCGACACAATAAAGTAAATCATTCTGATAAACATGCGAAGAATTGAGACAATTGCATGATCGCTGGCGGTTTAACAAAAAGCAGAGATGTAGACTGGATTGCGGAAACGCCTAGCTGCTAATAGATGTGGGATGCAAGCATTCTGCTAGCTGTAGATATCCGGGAGAATTAACTTGGAAAAATTAAGGTCAGAAGTTCAGATGGTCCGGAAAAGACTCAGCTTATTGAAAGGAGGAAAGACTGGTAGGAATAAGCTATGGATTGATGAAAACAAAGATAGTGGCCATCTGCCGCTCTATTCATAAGCGCAGCATCCGGTCAGATGAGTTGTATGACATTGCGACTCCGGGTGAGGTAGTGACAGTCTCCAGCATAGGGTAGGTGACGAAGGAGTTTAATTCATGACTAGACTGGATGGAAAGATATAAGACGAAAAATATAAGAGTGCTATTAAAGGTCAAGCTAAGTCGACCTTACTGAGTGTTAGTACATACTGGGTAGCAAGAATTCAGATGTGAACTAGCGAGAGTTAAGATCTGGTGAATAGCAGATTCCAGTGCTGTAGGCCACTGATAATGAAATCTCACTGTTCGAAGGGAGACTGGAGAGAGTACATGTTGGATTAGAAATGAGAATGTCTGCGAACTCGCCCTATAGAGTTGGTTACCTGCTTTTTGTGATAGATTTTAAGGGCAAGTATGTTGCGAGGCAGGATTCCGAACAGTTGGAAGAGAAGTAGCCGAATACTGAGTTGAGAAAATAATGAACAAGACAGTAAATGCACTTTTTGGTGGGAAGATGCTTTATTTAGAATTGTAGGACAGGAGCCTTTCAAAGATAGCTAAGAAGGAGTGCACTCGAACAGGAGTCACCTGTATAAGATCTGGACCATTGCGTGTTGCTCTGGCCAGCCAATTGATAAGAGAGGTGGATCAGTGTCATTGAAGGAGCAAGTTGTCTCTGGTTAGGCATGAGAAGGAAGGGGTGTGAGGTATTAGAGTACAGGTCATAGGAGCGGTGGCAACAGATAGTAAAAGAAAGGTTAGAGGTGTGGCCGACGAAGAAGAAGCACTAAAATGACTGAGCGACGTGGGTATGGAGATTTGGGCGCGGGGTGAGAGTGAGCACCGTGTAGGGGCGGAGTCTATGTGTAATCTGATCGGGTTGGGGACATCGCCGGTAGACTCGGGACGAAAAAAAGTTTAGAGAGTGTGCGAAGCAGAGTAATGTTGTATGTGAGGATGGCGTGATCGGTTGAAAGAGCGAAGACCAGAAGAGCTTGAACATATTTGGAGAATGGGATCGAGTAGTTTCAGGGCATCTGCTAAGCAGGGAGGTTTTCAGGAAAGGAAAATGGGGAGAATATGGACGCTGTTTCTATTGAAGACGAGTAGAAGGGCGTGGTGCGGCTGGGTGATGTTAATGATGTGAGTAGTGGAAGTACATGGTTAACTATTGAAAAAGAGAGGGCTGATCGCTGGATATGATAGGTATTCTCGTTTGGGAGGAACTGGAGGTTAAGAAGAAGTCTAGCTATCTTGGAGGCGTTTGGTCTAGTGAGACACATCAGTTGGTTATTTGAACGACTGGACAGTCGTTGAGTAGGTAAAGGGAGAGAAACCTGAGAGGTAACCTTAATAGAGGCCAGCAGAATCCATAAAACGCTTTGGAGCTGTGTGCAGGGGATGTTTATTGATTGAGTCAGGTTCTCCCTCACCTCGGTGTGCGAGAGAAGCAAGTTAGAATCAGGTATATAGGAGTTGCTGATTGAGTGGAGTGATAGGAATTTGAAAGAAGGTCTGGTAGAGATGTGGGGGGCGGGCATGAGCAGTGGGCGACGAAGCGTTAAGCTGTCAGGAGGTGGTTGGTGGATGTTTGACTACTTATGAGGGTTGTGTGGGCAAATACTGATTGAGTGCATTGCTCTTTTGTGTGCAGGATAGACTAGTGAGGCTGAATTCCTATCTTGTGAAGGTTCCATTTTCTTACGATCTGAGGTGCGTTTAGTGTGTCTGCGTTTAAAAAATTCGGGTGTTTTTGATATATTTAACGATTAACTAGTTGGGCTTAAGCTTCTTAATCGTGTTTGTCTTCCTGTATAGGCAGACTCTTCTACAGGAGTGAAAGGTAAATTGGGTGGGAGACGGTAATTAAGGGACTAGTATGTGGCGTTCTGTTACTTGAGTTGGCGAACTCACCGGGAGGGTAAGGCGCAGGATTTCCTGTCAGGAAATGCTCTCTAAGTTTTGTTGTGGATGATCGAACTTAGTTCATTGCTGTTTTGTGAAGACGTATACTAGAGGTAGGTTGTTTTTGACATTTTGGAGGGCAAATTGGTCGAGGATTGCTTTTTGCGAATTTATTTAAATGAGTCAGGTGCATACTAGGCAATTGCAGGCGGGCAGGTTGCAATAATGTTCGAGTCTCTCTGGGATTGGAGTGGAGTTGTGTCGGTGGGTTAACACACGGAGGTGTGGGAGCTGCTACAATTGTAGCGTAGGATGGCCTTGGTCTTGTAGGATATTTGTCTTTGAGCTGGTGTATGGCTTATTAAATTTTCTTTTAGGGAATATATATATATATATCAAAGACACTCCTTTGTTCAAACAGGTAGGACGGGCATCTTATGAACAGGGCAGCCATGAATTGAGGTCCATGCACAGTTTTTGCGGAGTGGGGCATGAATGCGCCTTCTATCACAGGGTAAATAGTGATACTTCTTCTCCGACGTCTCCTATCATAGACAGACTTTATCCGGAGAGATGTGACCAAGCGCGGGTGGCAGTATTAAGAAAACGTCTGAGTCGGTATTAAAGAGTTACTAACACCCCTCGTAGATTGGAAACTCTTATTTGCACCTTCTGATAGATGCGAGAACGTCGGGCGTCAGCGGAAAGAGGTGCTAGGGATTTGGGAGAGGGGTGTCATGTGGAGTCGCCGAGGTGGGGAAAAAATGCTGTAAAGTTGTGTTTAGACAGAAATATTCTTTGTTAATTAATGCGCGCAGTTTACTGAAAGATAGTTGCTATATTGCTTTGTTATTTTTATGGACAAAGAGATAAATGAAGATAACCTTGGGAAGTGTTCTCTATAATACATTAGAGTGGAACAACAGAGGGATATTTCGGAAACGATTATGAGATGGCAAGATTTAGCTTTGATTCAGAGTAGTAAGGTAGCTTAAACGGAAGAAGGACCCGATTTAACTCCATTAACGCGCACTGAGCGTCTTCAAATCCTAAAAGCTTTTCAGTGCATCGCTAAGAATTAATGTGCTGTGAAAAAGTTCCGTATGGATCCGAGTAAGCTGTATTGAGATGGATTGAGTCGCAATAGGATGTGAAGAGTAACCGCAAGAGGAAAGAACGAGTGTGTCAGCTGGCGAGTCGAGGGGAGGAGCAGGTACATGGAGAAATAAACGAGATCGACTAGAACTGGTTAGGGGCATTTTTCTGGGAGATGCTCGACGTTATAGGACCTGGGGATTCGAGGATAGAGTGCCAGGCGACATAAATCGTGTTCGACAGGCAGAGCCTTTACAGAGTGTAAAGGAAAGTAGTTATTGTGGTTCATATGTTTGAACGTTAACATAATTCCGAGAGAGAGTGAGAAGTTGTTATATTATTGCCAACGTATCGTCAATTATCTAATCGTCCATGAGAATCGAGGTTAAGGTAAGGGAATCCATTTCTATATTTTAATCGAAGGTTGGATCCCCCCCTAGGTGGAGTCGAAACTCTATGAGTTTGTGACACGGTGAGAACCGCACTAAGCGGGCGGGGAATCTTGGTATTATAGGTGCTTCAGAGACATCAGGAAAAAAAAGGAACATAAACCTCGCTGCTTAGATCGTGGCTTGACCGAGATCACAAAGCAGCGATGCGTGCGCCACCCTTGAGGCACAAAGATGACTCCCGCAAATGACCACCTCCCTAATCTCGGGCGTTAATAGTTCTTCTGGCGATTAAGAAAAGAGTAGACTAAAACTGTTAGGTGGAAGAAGAATGGATATAGATAAATATAATATATAAATAATAAGTAGACGTTAGTATACGTACAGATATGATAGCTATAATATATAATAATTACGCTTAGATGCTATTATCGTATATATATAGTATGTATTACATAGAAATAATAATAATAATATAGTATATATATAAATTAATATATATATAATATATTACTAGATTATACTAAGAGTTAATATAGCTTTCATTAATATTAGATATCACTATAAGAATATATTATTATAGTATTATAAAAATACTTCCAAGTATGATCAAAATCACCAAATTCATTATATATTTAAAATTTTAATAGAGAGTAGAAGTTATATATAAATATAGAGGTATTATAGTAGGGAAGATATATACTTAATAATTATACGGGATATTAATGTAAGTATATAGTATATGATAATGGATGAGTATATGATAGGTTATAAGGTATAATTTATATTATAGTATTGTAGTAAGCTAAATGTAGATAATATATACATAACATTATATAATATGGGTTAATTAGTTCGTAAAGTAATAGTCCCTTGAAATATATGTAATGTCACTCATTTTTTTAAAATTCAGATAGATTGAAGGAATTACAATTATCATTAAAAATTAAAATAGAGATCCAAAAATAAAAGAAAAAACATTCTTTAAACTATATTAATAATCTTTTCCTCGGTTTGCACAACCAAATTCATACTTTTTTAAAACTTTAAAACATCTTAATCGTTTTTGAAAATATTAATTATTCCATATTATTTGCGTAGTGGTGACTATATTATATATAATAATATGATATATATAATTATATTATATAATATATATAATATATATATATAATACAGGTATATATATAAGGATATAATATTATAGTTATATATATTCATATCTTATATTATACATAGGATAGATCAGATGATTAGGATAGATAGAGCATAGATATGATACCATAGATAGATAGATAGTAGATAGATAGTAGATGAGATAGATAGATAGAAATAATGGATTAGAGGTAGATTAGATAGATTAGTAGATATATAGAGTAGATAGATAGAGGTAGGATTAGATAGATAGGATAGATAGATTAGATAGATAGATAATAGATGATAGATTAGATAGATAGATAAGATAGATAAGAAGATGATAGATAGATTGATTAGAGTGGATACGATAGGATAATAGACTAGGATAGATAGATTAGATAGAAGTTAGACATAGTATTAAAGATAGAAGTAGAAGATCAAATAGGACGATTACAATTTAAAAGGAAGCATGAGGAGAATCTTACAAAAGAAACTTTAGGAATGTAGTACGGAGTAATATATCAGAGATGGTTTGCACTACCCCTACGAATCATGCTAGCTAAGGCGTTATAATATCATAATATGTATATGAATATAATACAATATATATATATTATAAGTTAGTATATATATATATATAAATATATATATATTTATGTAGTTAATGTGTAGATAAAATATATAGTAGTTATAATATAAAATGAATATATTCTATATATAGCATGAGTGTGTAATAAAAATAAAATACATACGATAAAAAAATATAAAAGATGATATTAATGACAATTTTCTTATGTATAGTACTCGAAACAGCATCATATGATTCATATGTATTATTAGTTTAATTATTATTATTATATTATTATTATTATTATATTTTATATATATTATTATATTATTATTATTTATTTTCCAGACTTTTGCTTGGAAAATGTTTACCATTTTTATGGTGCATCACGGAAGGGACATGGAGAGGTGAGTTAATAATGAATAATAATATAATAATAATCAATAATAATAATAATAATTAATAATTAATAATTAATAATAACTAATAATAATAATAATAATAATAATAATAATATAATAATAATAATTAAAATCGGAAATTATTATTATCATTATTTATATATTTATTTATTTATTATTATTATTGTTTTATTAATTATTATTATTATTCATTATTATTATTATTAATTATTATATTATATTAATTATTATTATTATTATATTAATTATTCATTATTATTATTATTATTTTATTATTATTAATTATTATTATTATTATTTAAATTTAGCTTATTTATTTGATTTCTATTATTATTATTATTTGATTCATTATTTTTTAATCATTTTATGTTATTATTATTAGTATTATTATTCATTATTATTATTAATTATTATTTTTAATCTATTATTATTATCTTATTATTATATTAATTGGCGATTATTATTTATTATTAATTATTATTACTATTTATTCATTATTATTATTATTTATTATTAATTTGTTAATTTATTTTGAATAATTAATTATATTTATTATTTATTTTTATTATTATTAGTTATTTATTATTATTATTATTATTATATTATTAATTCTATATTATTATTATATTATTATATTATTATATTGATTTTAATTTATATATTATTAATTATTATTATTATTATATTAAAAATATAATTATTATTCATATATTTACTTAATTGATTTATAGGTTTATATTTATTATTATTAATTTATTATTATTATATATTTATTATTATTATGTTATTTATATTATTAAAAATTATTATTCAATTGATATTATCAGGACTATTATTATTTATTTTTATTTTTTATTATTATTTTTATATGCTTATTATTATTATTATTATTATTATTATTATTATTACTTAATGTGCTATTATTATATTATTATTATTATTATTATTTTATTATTATATATTAATTATTATTATATAATTATTTATATTATTATTATTATTATGATTATTACTTTTATTTATTAAAATAGCCTATCATTTCTCAATCTCATTTTATTATTTTGGTTAATTTATATTATTTATTAATTTAGATTGCATTATTATTATTATTATTATCATATTATTAATTATTATTTATTAATTATATTATTAATTGAATTTATATTATTATTATTATTATTAATTCTTCTCTCCTAAATAATAATTAATAATTATTATTATAATTGAGGTATTTGGAAAATAATTTGTCACATTGATGATTTCTTTGTATTTAATATGCTTAATTTTTAAACAAGGCAGTCATATTATTATATAATTCACACCTAATATTGCTAAACAATATTATGATTCAATTAATTTTCAACTTTGATTATTATATGATTCCGAGTTGCGGCTGATCCCTATTATTAGTAAATTAACGAATGCACGCAGACAAATAAGTGCCAACAGATCAAGTTCGTTGGCTGAAAGATATGACATTTGCTAAATAGAGTTTAAAATCACTATCCGAGGCACCAGATGTATCTAGGCTTTCCATTGTGGCATCTTAGTCCGCTGTTTGGATTTTGTTTGCGTGAGACAAATCCCATGTTGTCAGCTCTAGTTTTTAGTTGGAATATGGATCGGGATTAATCTTCGTTCAGACCGATTTGTTTATTTAAATTTTTTTTCGTTTCGACTCTCTTTGAATGATATAATTCCCTAAATTTGAAAAAAGGGGGAGGGGAATAGCAAATAAATACTTTCATTCTAAATAAATATGTCAATATATATATTTATTTATTTTTATTTATCTATGTTACTCTTCAATTCTCTATATGTTACATATATATTTATTTTAATTATTATGTATGTTAGATGGTTTGCATAGTATGTAATTGTTGTGAAGGAATATTGGAAGATATGTTGTATATGACAGATATGAATTACATTTTATTATATATGTAGTTGTATGCACACGTATATATTAGTGGTAATTATTAATACACTAGTAGTAGTACTATTAAGAAGAAGATAGTGATATATATATATATATTTTTATATATAATATATATATTTGGTAGTACATTGAGTAATATATAATATATATATACTATATATAATGGGTATATAATATTTATATATATAATATATATATACTATATATTTAAAATGACTAGTTTATAAAATAATAACTTTAAACAATATATAATTCAAGTAATAAAAATTTACGTAACATCAGGGCCTTAGTTCTATATTTGGGGATTAAAACAGGGCGATATTAATCATCTGTTATTTCACTAACTTTTATGGTTCTTTTGCCTCTTTTTACATTTTAAGGGACCTTATATTCTCCATTAGTATTATTTGATTCTTGAATTCTCATGTTAATTTTAATGTAGCCTTGGGGTCCTCTCATCACTCATTGAAAATTAGTTTATCTTACTACATTGACCTAGACTTCTCATTAGCAGTTATTATGATTCTTAAACTTCCTTGAACTGTTTTATTGTGCCTTTTTTACTTTATCTGAACTTAGTTTCTCGTTACTTTTAAGGGACTTGACTTCCCATGTATTGTTATAATCCTTTGACTATATCTTTATTTTAATGGCCGTTGCGGTTGTCTTCACTTTATGGACTTAAGTTTCTCTTTACTTTTATGAAATTGGAAATCTATTACTTGATGTCGTCTATGTTCTTCTCTTTGTTTTGTTGACCTTGAAATCTCCTTATTTACGAACCTATGGCTGCTCTTTACTTTTTAGAAATTTATGTGTCTTTACTATCTTATTGAAAACCTTGATTCTCTTATTTTCATCAGATGAGTCGATTTTATGTATTACTTTCGTGCAACTTTTTCGGTTCTCATTTACATTAGAGGGCATTGACTTTTCTTTCTACTTTTATAAATACTGGACTTCCAGAATTTACTTTGCATGAGACTCTATGGTTCTCTTTTCACTTTACTTGCATTATTATGGAACTTGAGGGTAACTTCTTTACATACTATGAACTCATTTCAGTGTCCATTTATTTTTAAAAGATATGGTTCTGTTTACTTTTTTGCAGCTTTAGGCGCGTTCTCCGATTATGCTGTAAATGACCTTATAGAACTTACTCTTTACCATTATATACCTTCGGGCTTTTCACTTAAGCCTTATATAAGGAACTAGTTGTTGCTCAGAAGAGTTTAGGATTTTAGTGGAGAAATGGAGCCCTGCCTTTCTTTTGTGATGCTGGGTTATTTAGAACAACGAGTTATCTCATTGTTGGTGATTGTGGGAAACCTGTACATTCTGATTTCTATTGCTCTCCACTAATCGAGTGTCTAATCGTATCACCTTAACGACGTTGATATTAGTGTAGGCTAATTAGGTTAGAAAACGATTGTAGATTGAATACTAATCAACTTTAG